>JAODIB010000002.1:3326389-3337991 GCA_027575605.1 Sciades troschelii | reverse complement strand
CAGCGGTTTGGGATTGTCTTGCTGAAAGAAGGAAAAAAAAAAAAAAATCATCTGTTGCTCCAAAACCTGTATACATCAACCATTCAGCATTAACGATGCCTTCCCAGATGTACAAGCTGCCCATGTCATGTGACTAATGCACCCTCATACCATCACAGATGCTGGCTTTTGAACTGTGCACTGATAAGCAGCTGGAGGGTCTCCTCTGCTCTTTAGCCTGGAGGATGTGGTGTCCATGATTTCCAAAAGAAATTTCAAATTTTGATTAGTCACACCACAGGACAGCTTTCCACTTTTTTTTTTTTTAAACTTGCGTGCTGACGATGAGGAAGACTCGAGTCAATGCTATGCTGAAAACAGCTCCATGCCTCACTTTTATAGGAACGGAGAGGAGCCGAGCAAGAAGAGAGAGAACCCCACAGGCTGAGCACCAAACCCTCAATACACACCATTCATCTACGGCTAATGTGACTGCCGTTCCTCGTGTCTTCCACTGCACTTGTGATGCTACACTTTCATATCGGATATGAAACGAACACACTAAAATTGCAGTGCCACAGCTGAACAAAGATGGCAGTGTGCTCAGAGACGATCTCATGGCGCTGGGCAGAGGTGAACCTCGGGTCGAGCAGCTGTGGATAATTGGAATCGGATTTGCGACAGATGATTTTAAGGTCATTCTCTGTCTCTCTCTCACACACACACTCTTATAAAGTGCTGAGTGAGGCACAAAAACATGACCAGACACACATAGGAAAGGAATCTCAGACTGAATCAGACTTCAAAAGCAATAAAACAAACAGCGAGACTGATCAAATGCAGAAAGAAAACTACGTCAGCAGGTCGTGTCTTTGCTATAAAATGCGAAATTGCGGTATAACTTGTAGCTCCACTGATAGCACGATTTCTGTCTACGCCACCATGTGGTCAAACCTTAGTTATTAGGGAATTAAAAATCCATAAAAAGACCTCACAAAGGTCTCCGACAATATCTCTGTCTGTGAAGTGCATCAGGACATGATTCATCACCTTACGGATATGATAAACGCACCTTCCAGCCCTAGTGTGGACATTCAGTTCCCACTAACTTTGTATATGAAAACATGCCTGCCCTCCCACCCACTCACACACACGCTGGAATGGGAACATCGTGTGCGTGTGCGCGTTTTTTCGAGCAGACTGTTAATCGCATCGTGCTGTTGTCTGTAACCGCAGATCTCTTATCTCACACTACCCTCATCTTCAAACTGGTTCTACTACCCAGAACCCAGGTTTCATTTCAGCCCACATAAAAACACACGTACAGGTGTGAGGGGATTCAAATGCAGTGCCACATTATCAGATGAGACAATCTGACCATCGTTAGCAGGACATTAACAAAAGAAGTGCAGCTCAATGCTGAACCAGAGACAGAGAGAGCGAGACAGAGATAGAGATAGATGAGCATCTGTCAGAATCTGGATTTTATCGTCAACCATCTGAAAGTTCTGTTTTCAGTTTACAATGTAAGCAATAAATCTACACCTCTGAGAGAAACCTGGACAGAACGTCTTGCCAACACACACCAATACCAACTTTGTCATACAATGAAGTTGTGTGATGTAATACATCACACAGAGTAATTCCAAAAAAGTGTCAGTGTGTCTTTAAGGAAACGGTATATTCTGTGTTAAACATGGGAGGCACTCCTTCTCGAACAGAAAGTCATAGTGCACAGCTTCAACAGGGGATTGAGGGGAAAGGGGGAAAAAAAAAAAAAAGGGCCAAATAAATAAATCATTTTTCATTCATTCTGTACTCAACATGGCTGAGCTGGAATTGGGGTGAAAGGTCCTCATTTAACTCCTGTTTCAGTTTTCTCAGACCATTAAAAGGTACAATCCCCCCCCCATGACAATATACATGCTTACTCCATGACCTCAGCATAAGTGTACACACCTCCTGTCAGTCATTTTATACCGACACACACGCGCGCACACACGTGCACACACACGCGCACACAACAGGGCCACTGTAGATCCTGGGGACGGACATTTGTGAACATGTGCGGTAATGACTGGTAGAGACAAGGAATTATAATTATTTATTATTACTACTACTTCAAAATGTCAAGTCTACCTACAAAACTATTAGAACTAAATATTGAATTTAAAAAGAGCCTAATCTTACCTAATATACTTTTAAATCAACAGAAACCATAGTGCTGGTGAATTCTGGATTCTGATTGGTCAGAAGGTGTGGATTAAAACTGCCGGTTTACATTAACGCGCTCATTTTGATACGTGATCTTTTCTATAGTAATGACTTGTTCAAAAATTAACCACTCATAATAAACAGGTTTAAAAAAAAAATAGGTGTGACTGATGAAGATACGATGGAGATGGTTATTTGCCGTTTAGGGAAGGAGCCTCCAGTTTCAGGAGTAAAAACTCCCTGGAAGGTCACATCACTTTTCTGCTAAATCCACTTTTCTGAGAGCAATACTTCTGTATGTGTGTTTACCAAATGTCCTGGAGTAGGTGATCTGGAGTCCTTCAGCGCTGCTGAGCTCGGCACGTCCAACAATGGCCATTTCATCTGCAGATACTGAGGACCAAAAACAAAACAAGTGGGGGGAAAAAAAAAAAAAAAATTAGTGCAACACAATCATCAAAAGGCTCACACACACCCACATACGCATGTCACACAAGAGATCTGGCATTGCAAATCTTATTTTTGTTCCTGAGAAGCTCACAACATTGTTTATCTGATGCTGATAATCTGCGTCTAATGGTGACTGATGTCAGATGACGAAATGACACCCACACTGTTATGTGCGCCGACTCAAACGAACGCTCGGCCCAGGAAAAACTCATAAATAACAGGTCAACACAGAACACACACACACACCCCTGCAGGTGTATCAGCATCAGTGAGCGTGAGGAATGGGAGCAGAGCAGTGTGTGTGTGAAATCGGCGATTGTCAAGGAATGTGTTTCTATAATGATCCCCATCTGTGGGATCCCATCGAGAAAGACTGAGCCCTCGTGTGTGTGTGTGTGTGTGTGTGTGTGTGTGTGAGAGAGAGAGAGACACACACACACACAGCTGGGATGATGTCCCACAGAGAGTGCTGGGAAAGCGGGACTGCGGTGAGAGCTCGGATTCACCGATGATGCCCTGGTGAATATCCCTGACCTCCTGACTGCTCCCCTGTGACAACCTCTGGCACATCTTCATTTTTTTCATCATCATCATGGTGTATTCCAGGTGTCCAGGATTTTTTTTTTCCTGATGCGTGACGACTGGCTAAGCCACAGCTCTCTCCAACCCCCCCAATTCGCCCCCTCACCCCAAACCCTCAACCTCCCCCTTACTTCCTCCCTCTCTCTCTCGGCCCATGGACTCGAGGCTGGTCTCGCACATCTGGTTTACGGATCAGTTTAATGGCCGGATACAGCAGATTTTCATGCGCGCAGACATTTTTTCTCCCCGCTGCTCCCCTAGATTTAAAACTAATAAAAAGCTGTTGTGCGAGAGCTCCCATATTCTTACAGATTACTACAGGCTGCGCTGAGCTGAGCTAATTTCAATTCCAAGAAGTCCGTGAGTGCACGCGTGTGTTCTCAGCAGAAGGTTCTCCCATCGTCCTTTGCAGCAGGTCTGACAAACCTCACTCGCTGTCACCCAGTGCTCTCGAACAAACAAAACAAAGCCAAAAATATGCCAGAATGCAAACACGCGCATGCACAGAGATAACTATTAAAAGTGCTTTAAATGGAGCTGGGTTTAGATGCGGGCGATACGTTGCTCCATGTTTGATGGTTCCTGCTGAACTGTCTGATAGAGAAGCAACTCGACACCGCTAAACTTTCATGGGAAAATTCTTTTGGTCGATGGCTCAGATAATCTCCACACACACAGTTTCTGAACTAGTTACTATTTTTATGGTCAAGCAGTGGATTGAGAAACAAGCTTCTTTTCATTTTACTGGAAGTAACGTTGAGCATTCTACTTCGGTACAGAAATTTTGTCTCTCTCAGTGTAACACCAAGTTCATCACATTAGGATTAAAAAAAAGTTAACCTCCTCAGTGTTTGAAAGCATTTCTTTTTCCAATTAATTACCTTTGTGTGTGACTAATAGTGATGAAACTATTATAACACATAAAACAAAACATAACAGCACTCAGGAATTGGCAGCGTGCATCATTACTAATCCTAAAATCATTTATTCTGACAACTGAGTCCAGTCCCAGTTTATCAGGGTCAAGCGAAGGCAAAATGCATAAATATGAGGTTTAATTGAAAACGTAACACAATCGGGATTCGTATCTTTGAGTGATTTCACGGGTGGGCTTTGGAGCTGTAGAGGGGGTGAGTGAGGCCTGACACACACACACACACACACACGGACACTGACGGAGGAAGTTTACACGGCCGGGAGTTTAAAAATGGAAAAGGCATTACGGTGCAGAGGGAAGAGCGGACGGAGAGGGACGGACATGAGAGGAGGGAGGGAGGGAGGAGAGAAGAAAAACATTTTCAGGAATGAGGTTTGTTGGAGCAGGCACAGGGTATTGTTTCCTGACAGCTGGGGGGCCAGTGGAAAGGGGGATGGGGGGGGGGAAAGAGTGTGCGCGCGCGCAGTGTGGGCCCCTCGTTCCCATCCAAAGAAAGAGGAAATTCTTGGAGTTGACATCAGAACTGAATGGTGCACACACACGAGAAAGCAAGTTGGGGAATGAAAGAAATTAGATAATGAGAATAAAAGGAGAAAAGAGAGCGCGCAAGAGATAACGAAAGAGACAGAATAGATTGAAGGAAAAAGCTCAAGACAGAGAGAACAGTATCAGAAGGAAAGAAAGAGAATAAAAAAATGACAAAAAAGAAGGAAAGACAGAAGACATGGAAAGAGTGAGAAAGACATTGAGAGAAAGCAGAAAGAGAACGTGAGAATGAAGAATCCAGAAGGTTTTATTTAATCTGGTTATCACTTTACACTGAAACTTCTGTAATTCCTGTAAAACTTCTATTATAATTACTTATGACTTGTGTAAACTATTTTAATATTTAATTGGAAAATTAGCAAAATATGAAAAAAAAATTACATAAAAACAAACTGTATACCATAAACGATGTGCAGTAATTCAGTAAGCTTTTCCTACATCCCAAAATGTTTCCAGAACACTTGCTCCGTGTCATGATCTCAGCTCATAACACTCTCTGAATCAAAACACACACACGCCTCCAGGGAGCTGGACACCTCTAACGTCGGACACCGCTGCAGTTTTTCCTGAACAAAAACCTCCAGAACGTGGTGTGCTTGTGCTTCAATAACACAGTTTTGTGTGTGGGCATCCTGTCCACTTAGCACATCAGGCCTGTCTAAACAGAGCAGCGGGCCAGGACCAGTGCCACTAAAACTGTCCTTGAGCTGGCATGCACACACACACACACACACACACACACACCCAAAAAACTGACAGCACTGGTCAGCACAATCTATTTCCGGAAAGACAGACAGACAGAGAGAGAGACACACACAGAGGAGAGACAGACAGGCAGAGAGAGAGAGAGAGACGGAGTTGTTCAGTTTTATATTAAGTGTTTATATGGAGGGGGTTTGGAAAAAGATTGGTATAAACTGGATTCAGTAATTACGTTTTACAGTACACTTAAGGCTCTGCACTAATGCTTTGCAGGTGCATCCAAGTTCAGTTTAAACAATGCAGACAAGAGCTGGCATGAAACCACACACACACACACACACACACGGGTGGGCTGCTCATCACCCTTTATTGCACATCCCAAACCAGCATCAATAAAATGCAGGAAATTGAGAACATTCTCCTGTACGGCTGTTCGTTAGCTACCAGACGGACATTTCGCGAAAAAAGTGAAAAGTGCGTCACTGAGTGTGTCAATGTTACCAATGAGTAACGTTCACTCTGCCCGAGGCTAATACCCAAAATAACTTGTGACCAATATTTTTTTTTTTTAGTCTTCTTTTTTTTTTGCTTAAAAGATACAATAGTGGATATTTTTGTGTGTTTGAATGTGGTGTCTTGTCAGTCTTTTTATAGACCCGCCCCATTTCACTTTGAAATCAGCAAGCGCCCAGCATGGCCAGGCGAGCAACCGTGATTCCAAAAACCCCACCTAATGACAAGAAAAAAAAAAAAATGCAGTAAATCCCGACTAAACCCTTGACAACGTTTGCCTAATGCACCTTTAATGATTCTGATTTCCATACCCAGATGCCCCGAAGCACATCTGTATATCAAAAACTAGGCTGCGTCTGATCCGTCTCCCCCTCTCTAATTGTCATCCAGCGCTCCATCTTGGCCTCCGAGATCAGTCGGAGCTTGGTGCTCGTAATGAGGGCTGTAGGGGCTGCGACTGCGATACAAAGGGTGGCGAAAGGCTCTCCAGAACCGTGCCAGACGAGTGCCTTTGGTTCTCTGAACAGAGAGAATACGGCATATGCTCCAGGGCTCGGCGAGTGCCAGCGGGCTTGGGTCTGATTGTTCCGCCTCTTTCATGGAGTGTGAGAGAGCCGAGAGGAGAGCAGAGCAGCCAGGAAAGCTTTGTCGACTTTGACGAGAGAGAGAGAGAGAGAGAGAGAGAGAGAGAGAGACATGCCTGCCAGGGAGGCAGATGTGAGGGGCATTCATCAGTGAGAGGGAGATTAAAAAAAGGAAAAGACTTGCCCGAATAGACAGGATGATGAGTGACATGCTTTCATTTAGACTCGATCTGGGACACTGATGCTTTTTTGGGGTTAAAAAGTTTAACGAGGAAGTTTGAAGTTGTTGCAGGAAGCACACGTGTAGGTCAGGTGTGGATGACGGCATAAAAGAAACATGGTCCCCAACTCCGCCCTCGTGATTTCATTCCAGGAAAGGTGTTTAATCTCAAGCTCTCAAACACTGAAGAAACAAAACATTATTCGTTAAACATTACACTTTCCCCAAGTGTTCATGTTTACATAACAGGCCTATTTAAAAGTCTACACACTGCATAGTGACAACTTTTGAGCAAAGATTCACAACTTTTACTGAAAATATTTAAGATTTTCTACAAAGATTATTCACTAAATTCAACAACTGCCCTTAGACTTCCATTTTATGGCTGAGTAATACAACGAGATGACAATATAATTAATATCATGATCAATTATGGGATACCACCCTACACACACACACACCCCTTTAACCATTCTGGATTTCCATTAAAAAAAAATGCTAATTCCATCAAATTTCTATCATTTCTTTGTCTTCAAAACGATCACAGTACGTGTGCGTGGCACATCCATCCCATCACCCCTCACCCTCCCACACAACAAATTCTTGTATCCCATACACAGTCAGTCCTCCATACCCAGGCTTGCAAACACACGCAGAAGATAATGTCAATCACCTGGTGGGTGTGTGTTGCACTTATTTAAGCCCCCCCCCGTGGATGCCAAATGGCCCTCCTGCAGGCTGCTGTGTTAAGGTGCTAATCGGTGCTGATAACGCTAACGTTGCTCTGTGTGCCTGCCTATTGTTAGGAGTCCATCACCTGCTTAATGCTGCTCATTTACACCTCCTGTTAGTCCAGGCAGCACACACACACCAGCCTTACACACAGGATGGGGGAGACAAGAAGCCCACCTAGCCCCGGCTGGGCTCCATTGTTCAGGACTTGTGGCAAATTAAACAATTACGGAAGGCATTCTTAGGCAAATAGGAGACACAAGCGTGCTAATGGGGCTGTAATTACAGGGAGAAGCTGACAATCAGCCAAACTCTGCAGATATCTCACAATGTTCCACTGCGATGACTTTTTAAAAAAAAAAAGTTTAAAGTAAACTGATAACACTTCAGACTCTGTTTACACAGACACACCTGACCTGAACTTCAAATCGCTCACACACCCATGTCTCAGTGATCGACGAATGGGCAACCCTCTCCGATTCACTGAGTCTACTTGAGGCACAGGATTGTTTATTTTGGCTGGGGAGCTGTTTACAGTCAGGCGAGACGAAATTTACCAAAAAAAAAAAAAAAATCTCCAACATGAAAGAGGCCATTTTATTTCCACTCTCGGCACCGGTGCACATTTGGCTTGGCATAAAATCTCCCAGCGAGGCGCCTGAACTCCTGTACGGGTATCTGAACTATGCGCCTCATCGTTTACCGTGTGGACAGTGCGAATTTAAGTGTTTTCCGGTGTGACCTGCGCGGCCTTGCGGCTCTCCCATTCACTGCATGACAGCCCTAAAAACTAGGGTTAAAGGTCGACCTGACAGAGAGCACTGGTCTCCGTGGCAACCCGACCCCTTTTTTGGGACAGGCTCGTAGGCCTCTTAATGCACAATAGAGCTCTTAGTGGAGAGGGATCGGGGTAAGAGCTGGGGAGAAGAGTGTGCGAGAGTGTGTGCGCGCGCGAGTGAGATTTGTTTTTAAATACTTGACAGCTTTAAGTTTTCAGCCTACACTCAAAGCGCTAGGGTGAATAAAGGAAAGGAAAGGAAAAGAAAAAGTGTCGCTGCAAAAAATAGAGTATAAAAATATTGCGGCGCCGAAATGATCGCCACACACACCAGACCATAAAAGTAGAAATAAATATCCTCACAACAGCCAAAGAAAACGTGTTGCGGTTAGCAGGAAAAACTGTAAAAATGACTTTTCTGTTTAAGAAAGTGCTAGAAAAATATACGAGCTTCAGTGCTGATGAAGGCACCACTAGAGATAATTTTTCAGTCCTCTCATGTCTTGAGGACTTTGTTCTTCAGGTTTGTACACAATGACCAAAAAAGTCACCATGACGTACAAGCAGCCATTTTCTTTCTCTACTTCTCTACTTTTGCTGTCATTATGGTGAACTCTAATTGACAAGTCACTCCGATTTAATTAAGTTTAATGAGTCTAAATGAATCACACTGGAATAAACTCATCTGTATTCAGCATATTTGCTTAACAACATGTAATAACTGATTGCTCTGATTCCGTGCTTTGATTTTCCTGGGAGGGGGGAGAAAAAAAAAAAAAAGTTTGTGAACCCCTGTGGCCTAAGAAGTATTTAAAGGTTAAAGGCTTCCCTCCGTTCGCTCATCAACAGAGACACGCCCTTCCCTAAATGGAGCCGGACGCTTTTTTGTCGCAGCTGTCACACTCATCCGAGTCATGGCTGAAATCTGGCCATGTCATGATCCTGATCTACGACTTCCTCCTGAGGAACAGCGCAGTCCTAATGTTTCAGCTGCAGGAGCAATGCATGCATACATGAGGCGGAGAGAGAGAGAGAGAGAGAGAGAGAGAGACAACTGTCATGAGAGAAAGAGAAGATAGCAAGAATGAGACACAGAAGAGATGTGAGAGATGGATAAAGTGAGAGACTTGTGTGTGTGTGTGTGTGTGTGTGTGTGTGTGTGAGAGAGAGAGTGTGTGTGAGTGAGAGAGACACACACACACACATACACACAAAGAAAAACAGAGCTAGAAAAAGATGAGATTAAGAAACAGAGATACAAAAAGCCAGAGATGAAGAGACAAATGGGTAGATATATAGAAAGAGATAAAGAGAAAGACTGATAGAAAAAAGGTTAGAAAGAGTTCTAGGTTAAAAGATCAGTCTATAGAATAAGTGAGCTATTGTGTTGCGGAAAACAACAGTTGAAGTGAAACCTTGCGCATAATTAGAAGCAGCGGTAAATAGTGAGTGTGTGCAGCAAAGGCGGAGTGTGTGCGTGCGTTTCTCCCGGGGCAGAGGAAAGCTGGTTATACTGTTTAAGTCAATTACTAGGCTGCTGTGAGGTTCCTCAGTACCTGGGGATCTGATTACACCACCACCTCCCCCTCAGCCCAATTCTCTCCCTCTCTCTCCCTAAACAGACCAATTGCACATGTGACTTGTCACCCGACCTGTGCACAGAGCTGCAGAGTTCTTTATGGCCGGTGAGGGCGAGCGAATTACCGAGCAATTAGCCAAACTTTTTTTCCTTTTAAATAATAAAACCCAGACACTGTGGCTAGCTGTGAAATGGCTGACTGGATGCTTGCTGTAAAACCTCAACAGTGGGATATCATTAACATGTGTATTCACTGCTTAAACTATTACAGCAGAATATCTCCTCATCAAGGACACGTTCCTTTATGGGATTTTACTAAAAAGAGGACAAAAACAAAAAACACCGCACCTCTTAAATCCTGGAAGTCTTATTTACGACCACGTGAGGAGTCGCTCCTGATAATTATGGGCTGCGTTGGTTGTGGGGTTACCACTGGCAACTAGACGGCCTGCCTCACCCGTTGGCATAATAATCACTTGTAAACTTCAGCAAGAGCGAGAGAGAGTCAAACCCCACCTTTGACTGGCCAAAAAAGAGAAAATAAATATTTGCCTGAGAGTAAATTTGATCTGGCGGCGCTGAGAGAGTGCCAGAGCTTCAATAAGAGCTTGTGTTAAGAGAGCCACCATTTAAACTAGCCCTTTCAGAGAGAAAGAGAGAGAGAGAGAGAGAGAGAGAGAGAGAGAGAGAGTGTGTGTGTGTGTGTGTGTGGGTGGGTGGAGGGGGGGACGGAACAGAAAAGAGGGCTAAATTAAACACATTTGTTTCTGCTCACACATACCACAAGTCTTATGAAAACAGAGCAGTGATTGTGTTCGCTCCACAGCCCCCTCTGACACAAACCCACCCACTCCTACTCTCTCACACCCCTTCCCCCAACGCCATGCACATGCCTCATTGAGGCCTGTAAGCGCCTCAGGCTCTCACTGTGTTGCTGAAGTAACAGGGCATCAACTTGGCACAGCTTCCTTCCCTCCAGTGGCCTCCATTTGGCAAAGACTTCTTCTCCCACTCCCTTTACCAGCAGCTGCCACAGCCATGTGAACCACTACAGGCTTCTCTCAGCTTCCTAAGTCCAGTGTTCTTTAATTCAATTACTCTAATTATTCTATAGTCCAATTATTTTCATTAAGCCTTGGCATGTGGCAACCTTTAAGGAGCAGTTTGTCATTTATAGAGCCCTCTCCTTCCCGCATGAATTAAATTGAAATTTTAATGGTAATATGAACGCTTTTGCTCTTCTTTCTTAAACCTCTTCCTGCTTTGTGAGTTGCCATTTAAAGGAAAGTGGCAGGGCTCATTTCTGACCCAGAAATATGTAAACAGAAACCTGAAATGAGGAAACTAGCCTAGGTAGATTCATATCGTGTCGATATTGCGACTCATGATTCTTCTAAGATATCTTAGACGTCTAGTAACAAACTAAATATTACAAACTGCATTGTAAAAATGTTTTATTTCTTTTGAGGAAAAGAAATACACTTTTGCCTATACTGACATTATTAAAGTGTTTTTATAAATGAATGGTAGTTAATGGTAGCCTCATTGTTAATTGGTCTAAAGTTCTTACTGTAAACATTTGACCTCTTTTAATAAGGATTGCATTTTAAATAGAGACTAAATTGTCATCCAGGGTGTAAAAACCTGATAAATCAATTCAACTACCTTATCCTTAATAGAGCAGCGGCTACAATTATCGACAGTCCATGATTATCGACACCTTTTCAGATTTACCAATAAAAAACAATTTTACAAAGGTGAGTTTCAGTTACAACAGTTATTATTG
>JAODIB010000002.1:1556316-1566842 GCA_027575605.1 Sciades troschelii | reverse complement strand
CTTAAAATAATATCTGAAAAATATATATAAAATTACAACAATAAGATATAAAAGTATAAAATATTAAAATTGACAGAATATACTAGAATAAGAAAAAAATATAAATAAATATTAATTTTTTAACAATAAATATAATGATAAAAATAAAGTAGCTGACATTTTAATATGTAAAATTATTATTATTTTTTTTTAATTGTTATTATTATTATTTACAGCTCTACTGCTTGTGTACTCAAGGAGAAGACGGAGAATGATCTCTTCATAACCCTGCTGTTGGAGACGTCTCCATCACTGCTCCATTGTGTTGCTGTGGTTTCTATGGTGACATGAATGACTGGCGTCAGACTGCTTGTGAGTAAACGCTACTAGCCAATCAGAATGCAGGAGGTGGGATTTAAGATGAGGAAAAATATCACAAGTCAGGTGTATTATATCACAGGCACATGATTCACCTGTAAGAGGAGTTTTTAGGGGAACGGTAAACACAACACGCCTATTCTAAAACAAAACAAAACAAAAAATATATAAAACCATGTTAAGGAGTCATGCGTTACATGTCCAATAGACGTGGGATTTAGCTACCGACAACCAGGAAAGGTTTCCTATAGAATGTATTAATGCAATACAAAACAAACAAACAAACAACGCACACCTCATTCTGCCAGGGTATCGAGACGCTGCCAGTGGCGAACTTGGAGTAGAAATCGTTATCTGTTTGGTCCAGATTGACTCCTTTAACAGTGGAAAACTGCTCAATGTCCAACACGTCCTTACAGTACACCGCTCTCGGCTGGAGAGAGAGAAAGAGAGAGAGAGACAGAGACAGAGATACAGAGAGAGAGAGACAGAGAGACAGAGACAGAGAGAGAGAAAACCAAATATAGGGGGGAAAAGATTCAAATTTATTTCATCACTATAATACACTGAACATGTAGGACAGAGTCTAATAAAGTTCAGGAAAAGAATCAGAGTCGAGTCAAGATAAATCAGAATCAAAGTCAGACTGTGGCCAAGTAGATTTAGAGTCAGACACAGAATTTCCCCAACAAAACCCCAAGCTGAATCAGACTTTGGTTGAGGAGATTCAGATTCAGAGTCAATATTTAGGCAATCTGACTCAGCGGTAGAATTTGACCAGAAATAATTTGACTCAGAGTCAAACTGTGGTCAAATGTGAATTCAGAGGTAGAATCTGGTGACAATGAATCAGAATTTGGTCTCAAAGTATCTGAATCAAATCACAGTGAAAATTTGTTTTAGGAATCAAATCAGACTCAGAGTCAGAAATGAATCACGTGGAGTCAAAATCAGACTCAGAATCTACCGAGTCGAATCCGAATCAAACTCGGTCAGAATTTGGCAAAGCGAATTCAAAATCAGACTTGAAGTCAGAATGTGGCGAATGAGAATCAGGATCAGGCTCTGAGTCGGAATCAGATTCATATGCGATGTGAATCAGACTCGAGTCAGGATGAATGAAGAATTACAATTCGACTCAAACAGGACATCAGACGTGTGGAGGAACTCAACATTCACGACAGCACATGAAAAAGTCTATAAACATGTGATCTTGACACGTGACTCACATCAGGCACAAAGGAAGGTTCCAGAATTCCAGCCTCCAGTCTCTTAAAGTTGATGTTCTTGAAGAAGGGATGAGCTTTGACCTCCACTGCGCCCTCCGTCTTACAGCCTAGCCTCTGCTTAGGGTCTTTGGCTAAAAGCTGCACACACACACACACACACACACACACTAGCAACAGACTCTTGAACATCAGTTGTGACACACTGTGTTTTATATGTGTGTGTGTTCTCACCATCCTGCAGATGGCTTTGGTGTCTTCTGTAAACTTGTCGCTGTACTCCTCCTCCTCCTCCTGCACTCGTTTCTCCACCTCCTCCCTCTTCACGCGTTCTTTGCGGGCACGGAAGGGCGAGCGGCCCGCTGTCATCTCGTAGATCAGACAGCCCAGACCCCACCAATCAGGACTCATGCTGTAGCGCTCGTTATTGATCACCTCCGGAGCTGCGGATCCATCAGCAAACTGTCAGCCATCGTGTGTGTGTGTGTGTGTGGTTAGTTATGACTCTGACTACTGTTACACTTATTTCTGTTCACTTATTTTTGCACTTCGATCCCATACACATTTGAGTCGACTCTGATTCAGATTCATAGTGCTGAGAACCAAATGAGTTGACTCTTATACAAATTCAACACAGTCGATTCCCAGAACCCTGAATCTTAACCAGACTCAACTCCAGAAATGTGTAGAGCGTGCGGAACTTAACAACGCTTACTGTTCAGTTGATTCCCAGCACTATGAATTTAAATCAGAGTCAACTGATTCAGATTCAGAGTGTTGGGAATCAGCTGAGTCGTCTGATACAGATCCAGCACAAGTGAGTCTCATGACTCTGAATCTTAATCAGTGTTGACTCCATGTTGTATAGAATGAGTGGGACTGAACAACATTGAGCGCTCACTCAACTCCTAACACTCTGAATCTTTGTCAGAGTCAATTGATTCAGATTCAGACTGTTGGGAATCAATTGATCCAATTAACTGAAATCCACATGGTGCTGTAGGGTTTGTTTGTTTGTTTTAAAAATTAACTTAGTGAACATTTTGGTCCATTTCTGAATGAACAACGTAAATACATAAATGCAGCAAAACACAATTTAGAGACAGCAACAATTTTAAACATCAGGCAAAATGAACAGAAATATATTTTGCAAATATGTTTTGGTATCAACTTAATATTTTATACTGATATAATTTTAATAATATTAACATGCACGATTCGATCAAGTCGCTATAAATGAAATGTTCCAAGGGTGCACAAACTTTTGCTTACCAGTATATAATGTATATAAGTTAGTTTTTGTGCATTTCTTGTAGATTCGTGTTTCTTTGTGATGTTTACTTGGTTAATAAATTATGTTTCTAGAATGTTCTGATCAAATACTGATTAATTACTGGAGTATTTGCTATCAGCTCTAAATCAAGAACTGTAATGTCGGATTAAACAGATGTTTAACATGTCGGAAGTAGACGAAATTAAATCGTGGTTCTTACCCGTCATGTTCCTCGTGTGTCTGTAGGAAATGCCGGCACACAGTTTGAAAGTTGCAGGCAGCATCGTGTCACTTTCTGATTCACTGAATCGTATCTCTGTGGTTTTGGACCCCAGCGTCCCTCACACTCTTTATATGTCCTGAATGAGACGAGGCCACGGGCGTGTCAGCTCACAGATAAACGCTCTGGAGCGGAGGTGGCCTTGAGAGTCAAGGATGAGCATTGAACACACTGAGCCTGTCTTTCCACGCCGTAAACATGCTGTCTCAGATAACAGAACACGGCCCACAGAGAGAGAACATGGAAGTGCAACTATGGCTTTATTTTAATTAATAATAAAGTAAACAGGAGCAGGAAGTGGGCTGCTTTCCACAAGCACATACATTCTGAATCATGAGGACAAAGGGTCAAGTTTTCACTTGGAAGTGTGTTTTATGACGTCACGGTGTCATTTGGACTGTTCTGGTTTCCGAGCTTCAGTCAGAATAAACACAATGTTCAAAATTAATGTTATTTCATTCATTCAACAAACTCATATTCGTGTTGTAAATATTTTTTTAAGGCTCAGTTTCATCCTGAGGGGAACAAAGTGGAAAAATATAACTAAAAACGACACGTTTGTAAATGTAGACTTGAACTTCTTGTACAGTTGGAAAGCGTACCTTTATTTTACGATTTATGGTAAACAAGTTAGAAATGAAATGTGGGTGTGCTGTATAGAAGACAAACAGAAATATAAATTTGGAAAGTTTTTCCATCACGCTGACCTTTTACACTGATATACTTTTGTCTTTGTTTTTTTTAAATATCTAAACACACTATGTTTTGGACGCTGAAGATCCGAAGCCCAACACTGCAGATATCTTACTGTAAATAAAACTTCCTAATTCTGTTCTGAAGGGTGCACAAACATTTGCACACTCCTGTCTGTCTATTTGTCTATATATTTTTTATTTAGTTCTTTATCATGTTTAATGCATTTGTTGGAACTTTCTGTCCCTGTGTGAGTGTGTACCTGTAATGTAATGTTATTTAAAAGAAAATTTTAGGATTTTTTAACCTGGGTTCTATTTTCCCGTCTCTTCGGGTCGAAATATTTACTAAGGACAAAAATGATTAAACTCGGTCCAGTACTGAGTTACAACACTATAACCAGCAAGTGCAAAATGGCTATACAGTGTAGCCCTATGGGTCACGGTGGTGTAGTGGTCATCACTGTCACCTTACAGCAAGAAGGTTCTGGGTTCGAGCCCAATGGTCGACGGGGGCCTTTCTGTGTGGAGTTTGCATGTTCTCTCTGTGTCTGTATGGGTTTCGTCCGGGTGCTCCGGTTTCCAGTGTGGGATTTATCTTCGTACGTCTTTTGGTGGGACTGTGAGCGACTACGCCACTGGAATTACATCCTGACCCTCTTTTGTGGACTTTTTTTTTTTGTAACGCAACCTTGGGAGTTAGAAAGGCGCTATATAAATTGAAATTATTATTATTATCATTATTATTATTATTTTAAAAGCTGGCATTTGTGTTGTAAATATTTTATTCACTATCATTTTGAGAGGAAACAATGTTCATTCGAAAAAAAAGCCTGGCGTCTGTAAATGTGGAGCAAAAAAATGACTTTAGTAGTGTTCTATAACCACCATCACTTATTTGTATGTGTGATTTGGGACACACCCTCAGTGGAGTGATGGTGTTTATCTCTCCATACCGTGCTCACCCACCTGGAACAGCGGAACACATATGTTCATTGATTACAGCTCAGCATTCAACACCTTTGTGATCTCTCAGTTGGTGACCAAACTCCAGGATGTAGGATTCAACACTGCCCTGCCCTCTGCAGCTGGATTCTAGACTTCCTGAGCAGTAGACACCAAGTGGTGTGGGTCGAAACCATCACATCCTCCAAACTGACACTCAACACCAGGGTCCCCAATGGCTGGGTGCTCAGCCATGTCCTGTATTCCCTGTTCACACATGACTAGAGCTCCAACAGCACTATCAAATTTATTCACGGTGCCGTGATCATTGGCCGAATTAGAGATAGCGATGAAACGGTCAGCCCTGGCTGAACGTCAGAAAGAATAAGGAGGTGGTAGTGTACTTCAGAAGGACACAAAGAACACACGCACCCATCTTCATCCAGGGGATGGCAGAGGAGGCGGTCATCGTCTTCAGGTACCTTGGCGTACACATCAGCGGGGACCTGAAATGGACCACACGCACAGACACTGGTGAAATCAGCCAGACAGTCTGTTCTTCCTCAGCAGACTGAAGAGATTCAGCATGGATTCCAGGATATTGTACAACTTCTACCTGTGCTCCATGGAGAGTATCCTGGCTGTCACCATCATGGCATCACAGCTCTGAGCAGGACCACAAGATCATCCAGAGAGCAGTCAGAGCTGCAGAGCACATCACCAGGTCCAAACTGCCAACCATACAGGGCCTCCACACCCAGAGGAGTGGCAGGAAGGCCTTAGGATCATCAGGGTCACCCAGCCATGGACTGATTACCCTACTACCATCCAACAGGAGCTACAGGAGCATCCAGTCCAGAACCAGCAGGCTCAGAGACAGTTTTCATCCCCAAGCCATCAGGATACTGAACTCCACCATTAGTGAGGGTATCAGATTGGAGATTAATCATTATTTACAGATCACACACTTTTCCACTTTGCACTTTATTCACTTTGCAATTTGCACTACTTACCCACATTCTAGAATTAATTCTTTTAGTAAATATTTATATATTCTATCTTCATATTTTATTCTTATTACTAGTTTATCCTTTTTAGTGCGTTATGGGGGATTTGAGAAGGTTAAGAATTTCATTGTATAAAATGTTGCCTTGTGGTGTTGATGTGTACCTGACAATAAAGCTTTGAATTCAAAATGAATTGAACAGATGGTGTTTATGTGGCCTGTATAGTGAATAGAGTGTGTGGTTTGGGACACGCCCTCAGTAGAGTGACGATAGTGTTTATGTGGCCTGTATAGTGAATAGAGTGTGTGGTTTGGGACACGCCCTCAGTGGAGTGACGATGGTGTTTATGTGGCCTGTATAGTGAACAGAGGGTGTGGTTTGGGACACACCCTCAGTAGAGTGACGATAGTGTTTATGTGGCCTGTATAGTGAACAGAGTGTGTAGTTTGGGACACACCCTCAGTGGAGTGACGATAGTGTTTATGTGGCCTGTATAGTGAACAGAGTGTGTGGTTTGGGACACACCCTCAGTGGAGTGCCGATAGTGTTTATGTGGCCTGTATAGTGAACAGAGTCTGTGGTTTGGGAAACACCCTCAGTGGAGTGCCGATAGTGTTTATGTGGCCTGTATAATGAACATAGTGTGTGGTTTGGGACACGCCCTCAGTGGAGTGACGATAGTGCTTATGTGCCCTGTATAGTGAACAGAGTGTGTGGTTTGGGACACGCCCTCAGTGGAGTGACGATAGTGTTTACGTGGCCTGTATAGTGAACATAGTGTGTGGTTTGGGACACGCCTTTAGTGAAGTAATGATGGTGTTTACGTGGCCTGTATAGTGAACAGAGTGTGTGGTTTGGGACACACCCTCAGTGGAGTGGCGATGGTGTTTACGTGGCCTGTATAGTGAACAGTGTGTGTGGTTTGGGACACGCCTTTAGTGAAGTAATGATGGTGTTTATGTGGCCTGTATAGTGAACAGAGTGTGTGGTTTGGGACATGTCCACATGGTCTGATATCAGCGTCTATGTGGCCTACATAGTGACTAGTCAGTGTTCTTTGAAACATGTCCACAGTGGACTAATGATCTTTCTCTTCTTTCATGAAGTAATTTGACCTCTATGTAAACACTGGTGTGATTTACCCAGACCTTCTAAGCCGTTTACTGTATTATGGATCTGTCTCAAATGCCTAAAGTGGTGTATTTAGTGCTCTTACTGTAACATCAGTCTTTTTATGAATGAGCTACAACACTTGCTGTCTGTTACCTTTAACTAGAGGTCATATGTGTTTAGTATCCTTGTTGTACAAACGATTCATTAGCTGATTAGCAAGCAGGGTGTTAGCTAGCTATTAAATAATCTTCAGTATTTTTTAGTGAATTTTTAGTATCAACGATGATAAGAATTCTCTCGAACACTAGTTGTTGGTCTACGGCCAATAAAACCACTCGATCAGTAACAGCCGAGTCATCGCCAGCGTCCTCTTGTGCAACCGGAGCGCCAGCCTTGCTCTCTGTGTTTATCAGACTCTTTGGGAAATATTAGCTTAGTGACTCGGAACCTTTACACACACACACACACACATATCTGACATGTTCAAGACCGTCAGAGAGAGAAATGAACAAGTCTCGTGGGTGAAATAACCTTAACCCTTATCCCAACGTCCCTCCAGCCCAAAGACATGATTTATATATCTCAGACCTTCTGTGGTAAGAGAGAGGGAAAGAAAAGAGTGTCTCAGCTTGTCCATAAAGTAACCATTTAGAAAAATATGCCTGGTCTGCCATTCCGTAATGCTTTGTTATCAAAAACTAAGATAAATATGACTGGTCTCGTTCGCCGTGCCATGCCGTGATATCGCTAACTCACGCTACATTCATTTGGAATTTATGAAGGCAAATACACAACACACTTAAATGTTTAAATGACGGGAACTACAGTATGTGAGAACATTGTTGCTAGGCAACCAGGAAATGCAAACACTGAGTATAAGCTAGCTAAAGAGTATTCCGAACAATTTTTCTAGCTAGCACATAACCGTTACATCATTTATCCAGACAAAGTGACTGAGGAAATAAGACAGAACCATCACAAATATCAACGTGTTCCTAAGATGTGTTGGAAAAAGTGTTTCTATGACTAAAATTACACTATAATTACATTTAGCTAGCTTGTGCTCAATGCTAATATTTCCATGTTCTCACATAAGTCTCACAACCACTTCAACATCGCAAATTTGATTTTCGAGCTAACTTGAGTAAACCAGTATAAAATTGTGAATATAAACACCAAGCACAAGCTCACTTAGCGAACTGATGTTAGCCATTTTTCTAGCTGGAGAATGCATGATAAGACTCATACAGACAGAGAAAAAAAATGAGAGAACCATCAGGAGGATCAAGATCAACATGCACCTCAGATATGTTGGAAACGCCTCTAAAATTACATTGTACTTACACTGCTCACTGAGCTCTCAGAAAATTTCACAATTTCTACAAAAGTTAGCTGTTCATGTGATCAGCACAGTGAAGAAACACCTCCGTTTTTAAACCTAGCATATGATAATGTCCAATCAGAGATACTCTGAGCTGATGTATCCTCATACTTCATAATTAGCTGTTGCTAAATCTATAGCAATGTGTGTACACGTCAAAATGGATCCACTGACTATTATGATATATCGCTAACAGCTAGCTAAACTATACATGAACGTCCAGTACTGGTTTTAAGAAGGCAAGCTAAATGCTCTGAATGGTACTGGTTAAAAAGGTAAACTACGCTGTACTATAAGACAGTTTGAAGTTCCAGTGTGAAGGTTGTGAGTTAGTTTGAGTGTTAAATTATAAGTGATGATGTAAAAAAAAGTCACAGAGTCATGTTCAGGCCAGCACAGGTTTTATTCAGAAGGACTTTGACAGGTTCGGCTTCACATGCAATCAGCGTAGTATGACACCTCTTTCTTCGAATCACATGTGCGTATTTGTGTGTGTGTGTGAGTGTAAGTGTGGGTCACGCACACAGACAGTGGACAGAAGTGACACACAAAGTGCAAACCTTGACATGGGCACTACCCGGACTGCACAGCTAAAAAGGAGGCACTTCGTTTGGATTTGACTCTTGAAATGAGAAACGAGAACCACGAATCCCGTCGTCTCCTGCGGTTTAAACGTAAAAAAAAAAAAACCTAACAAAAAAAATCTTTTTATCATGTTAAGGGACGACGGGTAAAAATCCCGCTTCTGGTTCCCTTTTTTATCGTTTGGTCATTGTTTAAAAAGAAAGCAATGTCCCTTTAATGCAGCATATTAGCTATGTCACCGCTAGGCATGTGCCGATAATCGTAATGTTTCATTATCATCAAAACTAGCTAACATTTGTGCACTATGATTTTAAATGCATTTTTCTAACACAGCAAACTCAGGCCTACCTTTCCAAATTGTACACATTTATGTCAGGTTCACTAATAAGCTAGCTAACGCTAGCTACTCTACTTTATTGTGTACTTAAAACTAAATGTCAAGTTGCTCGCCTTTTACATTGTGTAGCCAAGGTTGCTAGCGTGAGAGTACATACACCATTGCCTTCACAGGAAGCCTCCGTCCGGATCGATCACAGTTTAACAAATTAACGGCACATGCCCAGTCACACAACAAATCATTTGTCATATCGCATATGGAAAACATACATTACTCATATTATAATACATCGAGTGTGTGTGTGTGTGTGATGCTAATGCACTGAAATAGAAATTCATGCTCCAAATAAGACACGGGGGAATGACATATTAGCAAATAAACTCAACCTTGTTCTGTCGTCATCAGGCCCTCGCTATGAAATGTCACGAACGGTTAATAAATCATCAGCACACCATAACGCTCAGGATGGAAACACTTTACGGAAATACAGCAACATCGAATACGACAGCCTAGTCAGTCTTAACCAATCACGATATACGGTACTGCATCTACGAATGCTAAAGTCTTCCTTCCAGCTAACAACAATAATGGGCCATTCGCAAAAAGGATTCATTCTCTTCAAATGACTCATTTAAGTGAATCAGGTGAATCAATTTAAATCATGTGAAACAGAATGGACAATGTTACCCTGCCTGACGTTAACTAGCCAGCCAGGTTTGCTAGAACATTCAGCAAACTATTGTGGTTTTGTCATGTAATCAAGATTTCTAATGGCTAATCACATATCGCTTAATCACATATCGCCCATGTTGACCCTCTTACTGAGCAAAATCAGGATCTGCGTTTAGAACAGGAGCTCTTTAGCATTGCTTGTACAGTACTTGTTTGGTCCGGTCAGAGCATAATGTGGAACTTTGTTCTGGTTTCCGCCATTAGGAAGCTCAAGATTAGCTAAATTACACAGCTAGCTGTAATTTCCTGCGGTAAATTTAGCTTGCTAGCTAACTTTGATCTTGCTTAGGAGAATTAGCCAGCTAGCAGCAAGCTCCTGTGTCAGTGTCCACATCAGTGGAGCTTGGCTAGCTAACAATTTACCGCTTGTATTATCCATTTTTTAGCCGTTTAGTAACAATTATAGAATTGAAAACTGTGTAACATGCTCAACTACATTCACTGGCCACTTTATTAGGAACACCCCTACATCCACCTGCTGTTCTTTAATCAGCCGATCGCTCGATGCATCAAATCCCGCAGATACAAATCAAGAGCTTCAGTTAATGTTCACAATGTTCAAACATCAGAACGGGAAAAACTGTGATCTCACAGTGTG
>JAODIB010000002.1:1484332-1494941 GCA_027575605.1 Sciades troschelii | reverse complement strand
TCCAGGGTGTACCCCGCCTTTCGCCCGTAGTCAGCTGGGATAGGATCCAGCTCGCCTGCGACCCTGTAGAACAGGATGAAGTGGCTAGAGATGATGAGATGAGATGTCCTGCTGAGTGTCTTCACTGAAGTGATGCAGTGAAGGTTTTAGTTTTCAGTGTAGCGTGGTGTCCTCATGTTACTAATGAAAAGAAACACCAAGTGTGTGTGCGCGTCTCTCTCTCTCTCTCAACACACCAAAAATATTTGCTTATACACTCATTAAATCTGCTTCAAGATGGAGAGTTCCTTTAAAGTGGATCTGTTCTTGCTTTATAATTTTATGACGAAGAAATTGTGTGTACAAATAAACACAGACTGCATCCGAGCTCAGTGTAATCGCTCTTTACTCTCAGACAGCTAATAACATTTAAATCCTAACAATATCCATGACATCAGCTTTAACTGTGATGGTCACCTGACTGAACCCGTCACAGTCATTTATCTGCTCTGAGGAAACACTAACTCATACCGAACTGATCTATGCTCCGGAGGATCCCGATCAGCGTTCGCCCATCTCTCAGCAGAACAAGGTGCTTTTCTGGAAAAGCAAAGGAGAGAAAAAACCTCAATTTTGAGAGCAGTAAAGACAGACCACAACATCAAACCTTCAGGGATCTTTTATCAGCCTGCACGATATCCTGACAGCCCCCTAACATCACTCATCCTGCACTAACAGTGGATTAACACCAACACACTGGAGCACGCTTGTTAAACTCCGGCTTCTGATTGGTCAGGAGGTGTTGATTCATTCTCTCCAACAACACGACCTGCAGAGATCAACATTTTTTTCTCCAACCTGACAACTGGCAAGTAAAGCCACATGAACCGATTTATAACTGATGCAAAAAATTAAAACTGAAATTATAGATGCCTGATTAATAGGCAACTGTGACGTCATTTCCGCCAACAATAACAGGTCTTGCTTGTGCATCTTTACAGATTTATGAGAGATATTACATCAACATGGTGACTTTTAGTCACACTTTCATGCTCTTCTTGCATTTCTGCTTCCAGAACATTCGCTCATATTTACACAGAATTACATTCAAACAGTAAACACAAGGCCGGCTGCCTCTTTGATATTAAAGCAATAAAATAACTTTAAAAAAAAAACTAAATTAATTAATCTTACTGTCAATGTCCTCAATGAGGCTGGCTGTCCCCGGCATGTAATTCATTTTTAATCACATTTGTTGAAGATTTATATTTTTTACGGAACAAATCTATCAAATCATAAACCATTTGAAACATGTAGGCTTGTATCACAGGATGTGACGCAGTCAAACTGCTTCCGGTTCATTTTGTCTCTTTATAGCAAAAAACAAAACAAAACCAAGCAATGGCTAGTTCTTGAATGTGAGCGGATTTTTATTTTGATCGAGGGAACAAATCTCTGAAAAACATCTAAACAAATATGACACTGAGTAAAATAAAAAGCAAAAGTTATTAAAATGCTTTTTTTTTTCTTTTTGAGGGGGAGGGTTTTATTTGCGTGTACGTCACATGGCGTCATTGAATAGCTGATTCTGATTGGTTGGCTGAAATGACGTGAAGGTCTGAGTCAGAAAACTGCTTTGAACACAAATTGTCTGGACATGAATACAAAATTTTTTAATATTTGTAACAGCAATTTTACCATTATGCAACCTTTAGGTATATTCGGAATCATTTTTAGTAGCGTTTTAAATCCTGTGAAAATCTTGCGATATTTTCCCCACACGAATTCCGAGTGAAATCCCGCCTCCTGAAAGACGATTGGCTAGTCGTTAAGAATCTCTTGCGTTCTATTGGTGGATTCCATGCTCGTCTGATGGGCTAGCCAATCTAAACAGAGAAGGCAGGATATGTCGGAAAGTGGATGGGGGAAGAAAGAAAACTGAGAGACGGCTAGTTTGAGCTTTAGCTTGGAGCGGTTGATCTGGATGGCTTGTGCACCCGGAAACGCGATCAGATCCTAAATCGGACACTTATACTTCGATAAAAACGGATACAGCTGGAATAACGCGATGGTATTGATCTGTTGATTGATTTATTGTTATTCATTCCTGTTAGGCTCATGGGTTTATATCGGCTAAACCGCGCGTGCTAACTTCTGGTCACTATGGCAACAAATTTAGGTTCATTAAATAAACCCAGAAGTCTTTTGGAAAGAAGCTGAGAGTTGCAAATATGTCAATTTAAACAGATTCATGAATATAAATGAAAATAATTAAGGTTTTTTTTTGTTTTTGAATGAGCGAAGCTAAGACAGGATACAGGAAGTGATTAGAGGTTACACAGGAGCTAGCGTCACCTGATTAGCCTTCAGCATTAATTTATTCTGAATTATTGACACTTTAATGAATTTAAAACTTAATAATACAACAAACAACAGTTTTACAGAGTCTTAATAACATCTGTGAGAATATTTACAAGTTGAGCTAATGAGTGAAAGCGTGTGCAGTCAGCTAGCAGCATTCATGGAGTGAAAACAAACCCAGGTGTGTTTAGGCAGTTTAGGGGTTTAATAATAATAATAATAATTATTATTATTATTATTTGAATGTAAGTGATTTTATGTCATTAATATAATCTAAAGCACTGGTTCTGTGGTTCCTTCCTTGTGCTAGAAGTGATTATCCACTGAAACTGAATAGTGTGTGTGTCAGACACAGTGTGTTGTGGGTTTGTTCTGAAATCTGTCCTTCGTGTGCGACAGCAGGATTCGAGTCCGTATTGTGGATATCCGCCAAACTACTGGTACCCTCCTCCTCCAGCCGGGCCGTACAGCAACGCCTACCCGTCTGGAGCCGAGCTCAACGGACAAGCGGCGTACAATCCACAGGTACTCACAAATATCCTGCACCTTCTATTCATTTCTTAATCAGAGGTCACCGTCGGGCCGTAAAGCTTTCAAGGGGATCTGTTTGTTTGTTTGTTTATTTGTGCCTCCTGGTTTCCTTTCCAGGTGAAACGGTGGTGTAGTGGTTAGCGCCGTCACCTCACAGTCCAAAGCCATGCGGTTAGGGTCACATGGGGCAGCCGTGGCCTGAAGTGCCCTCGAGCAAGGCACCGAACCCCAATCGCTCCCTGGGCGCTGTAGCGTAGCTGCTCACTGCTCTGGGTGTGTGTGTGTGTGTGTGTGTGTGCGCTAACTGCTTCAGATGGGTTAAATTTCACCGTCTGTGCTTGAGTGTGTGTGTGACAAAGGCTTCTTCTTCCTCTCGAAACAGCATTGAAAAGAAGGACTTGAGAATAATCCCATTTTCCAAACGAGACCTTCTGGCTCACTGAAGCGTCGCTTTAACGCCGCTTTAGTTCATTTATTTCTCGATGGTGTTGATATTTGAGTCTGAATAAGACTCCTCGTCTGCGCTTGTAATTAGTTTCTTTGGGAGCGACCGCTCAAGTGTGTTTACTGTAGGTTTATGTTGCACATCCAAATAAAAATGGCTGAAGCATATTGATGCACTTCCTGCGCGTCTCCTTGATCGGAAAACCACCTCTCTCCTTCATTTTCAGGTTGTTGTGTGAAAGTGGTAGGATTTAAGAATGCACTGGATTTAAAAGTGTTCATGATGAGTTTTATGGTCCTGTGCTAATGACTGTTAGGTTGGAAGTTCAAATCCCAGCACTATCAGAGATCCGGATTTAGATTCGATTGACTCTCGGCTCTGCGCTCTTCCAGGCAATGCCAGCCTACCCGAACGGGGTGTATAACCCGGGTCAGTACCCACCGAACGTGCTTCACCCTTCCAATCCGTTCTACTGCAGCGATCAGATCCCTCCCAGACAGCCGCAGTACCACAGTCAGGACCGGACCCCGGCCAGCTCTCCTCAGCCCCCGTACCCTGTTCCACACTGCCAAGGGGTGAGTCAGATATTAACACTATTCCAGCTCTGTTTGGGAGGTTTGTTTTTTTTAATTTATATTTATTTCAAATTTCTCTTCTGTCAGGCTCCTGGATTCCCGCCCAGCTCGTACACGCCCTACGGAGACAGCTGCCCCCCTAACGCCCCCTACCCCGCCCAACAGCCTGTACCCTCTCGCCCTCAGCCTGAACCCTGGCCTCATTCAGCAGGATACGGGTCCCAAGCACACTACCCCAACCACACACGCCCTCCACACCCTCCGCCCTGGCACGGGCCCGCCCCACCTCCGTACGATCACATTAAACACAAGGTAAACAAACAAAAACAGACGTGTACTACGTCTGTCATAAACCGCCCTGCTGTGACTTTCCTTATTCGTAACCGCTGTGTTGCTTTGTGCTATCGCTATTTCTCAGGAACCACCGTATCCAGGTCATCTGAACAGCCGAACCCAACCCAGACCTCGACCCAGTACGCCAAACTCCAACCCCGCCCCCAACCCGGCTCCAAACAAACCTGTGGAGTTCAGCGCCCCGCCTCAGATCTACACCAAAACGTCCTCCGGAGGTGGAACCCAGCCCAAACCTGCACCGCAGCAGAGAGAGCCTGCTCCGCCCGCGCCACAGCCTCTGAGCAGTGAAAACCCAGGGCTGGCTCGGGTGCAGGAGGTCCTGGTTAGGGTCCATCTGCTGCAGGAAGACGTGGACGAGTTCGTGGGCAAAAAGACAGACAAGAGCTACCGCTGTCTGGAAGAGCTGCTCACCAAAGAGCTGCTGGTCCTGGACTCGGTGGAGACCAACGGCCAGGACGCCGTGCGCTCGGCCCGCAAAGAGGCCGTGCAGAAGATCCAGGCCATTCTGGACCGTCTGGAGAACAAGGCCTTCTAGAGAGCAGCACTGATTTCACTCACTCGTGTGTGTGTGTTTTGACAATGAAGCGCACATGAAATGGAAACGCTGCTTCCCTGCAGATTTTCACTGGCGTTAAGAATTCTGTTTATTAGCCGTCGACGTGACGCTCGCGTACCAACCGTTCAGAAGATCCACACCACCTCCAGAACATCATGATTCTACTTTCTCACGCCTCCTTGTCCTTTAGCAGACACTGAGACATTCTTCCATCAGCGCACGCACTGCCATCCAATCACGGACTTCTGATTCTGTCTCACTGACTTCCTGTTCCTGAATAACGCCGCTCTCGCAACGTCTCGTCTTTGACTTGCCTCGTCCACGATAACTGAACTATGTTTGAGCTCAGAAGCTGTGCGGTTTGCTCGTTGTATGCTGTACGTTTTGCTTATCAGCCTTTCGACCCGTTCCGTTACCGTTTTAACGCACCTTTGTCGACTTCCTGTCACCGCTTACCCTCGGATGAACGTCTGCCGCCATCTTGACGATAGCGATTATCACGGAGTTCGGAAACGGATGAAGCTGTTTATCTGAAAAGCAATAAATAATTTAGTGTGGTTTTTTTTTTGTTTGTTTGTTTGTTTTTAAATCAACACTACCTGACGTTATCGTTCAGATTGGGTTCTTTTCAGTGAAACTCTGTTTGTTTCTAACTACTGATGACTTTTTTTTTTTTGGTAATTAAGCTAAAATAACTCCGCCTCCATCAGCTGCATTCCTTCTGTAAACACTGTGCATTTGAATCGAACGCTCACGGAAAGAAACCTGCGCTAAACTTGCGGTCTAGTGAAGTTCTCGCGCAGCACGTCGGCCATTTTGAACCTTTCGGATCATTTCATAGCCCCGCCCCTTTCTGCACAGAGTATCAATGAGTGAGTTTCCTCCAATATTAATGGGAGTAATGGAATAATGAAAAGTTTCCCAGTATTAACGCTCAGCCACAACAATAAAAATACAAGACTGATTGATAGATTTTTAACGTTGGCTCATTTCTTAGCGAGTGAGATTTACGATTTGTGCCCATGAGGATTTAAGGGAAGGGAAGTCGGCGAGGCCGCGTTAAACACCGTATCGAAACGTAGGATCAGCGTATAAGCAATACTCACTGAACTTTTCACAAAAGGTTTACACAACTTTCCCTTTCACTCTCCTTTTCACTCTGTGTGAATCTGAAGTCTAATCTAAAGCCAGTATCCTGTCTAATCAAAAGGTCTCGCATGTTTACGATTGAGGCCTTCAAAAAAAAAAGTAAATTTGTATTTAAATTGCCTAAAAAAAAAAAAGAGGCACAGACGAGGAAGACGAGTCATCCTTCCTGAAAAAGAGAACTGAATGCCGCTGCGTTTAATACTTTGCACCAAAGTCACTTTCGGGCGTGTGCCGATGCCGTGTTGTCACATCACGATACTTTGCCTAAAGGTTTATTGCGGTTTACAATGTTGTCATCATGTTTAAAATGTATTGGAAAATATTCTGTCTTTTTGTGTGTGTCCTTTCAATAAATAATGAACCTTGACCGACATCGAGCAGTGAGCACCAGCAGGTCCGCGGACGTTCGTATCGGGCAGCGATCATAAAGAGACGTCATCATCGTTGTTGGTCTGTTTTTGGATCAGTCATCCTTCTTTACGTCCTGTTTTTGGTCTACGTCTATCTTATGATACGACCACAGCGGTGGAAATCTGACCAGGACGCCTTTTCCACGTGCTCACTGAAGATCTTTGTAAACGTATCGACCCGTCCTCGGTCGGACTCACACTCGCGTCCGGTGTGTTTTTATTCTTCACGTTCCTCTCGTCTGGTGAACAGAATTCCAGGATCGCCTTCTCAGAGAAGGACACATGCCAAGCTTCTTTAAAAAAAAAAAAAATAATCATAAACTCGGAAGACTGCCGTCCTCTCGCTGCCTTCTGACTGGGACGGACTTCGTCAAGGGCACGTTAACGCTGTGTGGAACACAAGAACATCGTGTGTGTTGAATAACTCAGTATTTTGTACCAACTCTTGGGCATGTACTGTACTGTACTTTCCCCATGGACCCTTCAGCAGGTCTTCCTCCAGTCGTCCGGACGCTTTACACAGGACAAACTGTGCCATATCATCGATCGGCAGGTGCTTTTCATATCCGATTAAGAAAAATAAGTTAAAGGTGTTGAAAGTATCGAGCTCTGCATGTCACCGAGTCTGATTTTTGTTGTACGAGTTCTTTCCCTCTGTAACTCTGTAAAATCTCGTTCTATAAACCTGAAACTGTACACAAACTTTACATTAAAAGAGTATATTTGTACGTAACTTGTACATAAAGAAGACGCACTGAAAACAGGACCAAAACCTGCTTGCTGAGGTCTCGACTGTAGTGCATGGATTTGAACACGACGAGGCCCCTGGCCCTAACGACAACACACAGCGTACAATAAACAATAAGAGTCCTAAATAAATGCTGTCGTTTTTGTTTTTTAATTCTGAAATTGGGAACAGTTACAGACGCCAACGGAAGAGACGTAACGTTTATGAAATGCCACGAGAAAGTTTGTGAGTGCACAAATGTATCTGCGTAACCGGGATCAGATCGCCAGCTAAAGTCTCAGAAATATTCTGCGCTCTCCACACGTTAAATATCTTTCTCAGGAAATGTTTGTGAACCTCTCGGAGTTAATTTAAAGGAGTGCTGAAAGCAAGCGGATGGCAGTCCGGCGTGACTTTAGCAGCATGGTCACGTTTTCAGAACTTGGGTCTTCACTGTCGGTCTTGCCACGCCCGAGCTCTCGGTTCCTGCCGGGAAGCCCACCGTCACCACAGAGCTGAAGCAGTTTCATACGGAGGAATGGGCCAGACGTCCTCCAACACCGTTATTCAGGATCGATCACCTGTTACCAGAAATGTTTGGTTGAAGTTTAAGCAAAAGTTTACATGCGTTTCTGAGGAAGATATTGAATGTTGGATAATTTTGTTCAATAAATAAATGTAAAGGTTTTTGAGTATGTAAAGGATTATACACCACGATAAGGGTTTTGAGTCATTTGTTTAATTTGGGTTCTCGTGATCTGGTTTTAGGACTTGGAACTGAGCGGGTCAGATTTTATGCAGAAATACAGAAAAGTGTAAAAGCTTCACAAACATTGTAGAGGCACCGTAACAGCTGTAACAGTTATGGATGTAGAGGTGAGACAGGAGAGACATAACGGTTACACAGCAGATGCTGTTAGAAAGCGATGTAACAAGCAGAACAATTACAGATGCAGGTCAGAGGTGCAGGCGGGAAAGGCGCGGCGGTCAGAGGTGCAGGCGGAAAAGGTGTGGCAGTCAGAGATGCAGACGGGAAAGGCGTGGCGGTTAGAGATGCAGGCGGAAAAGGCGTGGCAGTCAGAGATGCAGATGGGAAAGGCGTGGCGGTTAGAGATGTAGGCGGGAAAGGCGTGGCAGTCAGAGATGCAGACAGGAAAGGCGTGGCGGTTAGAGATGTAGGCGGAAAAGGCGTGGCGGTGAGAGATGCAGACGTTAAAGGCGCGGCGGTTAGAGATGCAGACATTAAAGGCGCAGAGGTTAGAGATGCAGGCGGAAAAGGCGTGGCAGTTATAGATGCAGGCAGAAAAGGCGCGGCGGTTAGAGGTGCAGGCGGGAAAGGCGTGACACTCATCACGGTTATAGTTTCACAGTTTTGGAGTTTGATGGCGTTTTCTGAAGTTTGTTTTCCCCAACTGAACATTGTTGGATCGTTAAATTTACTCCACATTTAAAGGTGCGAGTGATCAAACATCAAAACGTAATTTTGTTGAACAAGGAACAACTGAACAACCCCTGCTTTCTCATTTCTATAACATTATATGGAAAAGATTTATGACAAGTATAAGTCGTGTGTACGGAGGCGTTGTGTGTCCGAGTCCGTGTGTGTAAGTGATCTGGTACAAAGCTGCAGTCTGAGCGTTCCTGACATCCAGCCAACACGGAGTCCTAAAATAACCCGGTTCCCCAGGAGTGCGTCCCAGCCGTCTGAACGCCGTGGAACTTCAACCTGACAGCAACGACAGCAGTCCGCGAGTCTCTGATAACTCGTATCAACTTCTCAGATTTCATTGCCAAAGTCCAGCTCCAAATGTCCTACAGATCCAAATATAATGATTCACGCTCTGCGAAGATAGAGGTCGATTTCAGCTCGCCTGGTTTGGCAGTGATGGGAGTCGAGCAGCTCCTCTTTGCCGGGAGAGCGATCAACAGTCCTGCTAACGAGGTCTGGCCCAGACTTTATATAGGAGACATGTAAGTGTCGTGAAGATCTGCAGTGTGATTTGATCCATACGCTATTGTCCAATGTTGTGTGAACAATTGAGTTTGAATCTAAAAGACTTTGAGTCGTAAAGATTAAAATAAGTGAGAAGCCACGCCTCCTTCATTTATCATGTCAGAACATGACTTCAGCACCAGGTGGCGCCATTTCAGTTGCAGCCTTGAAGTCAGTTAGCTAAACTGCTCCTGTTCATTTTCTGCACTTCTCCTGTGGTCTTGTATAACATTTAAAACTGATAAACTGCAAATGAACCTGGTATTTCAAGGTATTTATCTGCTAGCTGATTATCATCCAGGATGAAAACGCAGCATGGGACAATCCAACGTTGTGGACAATCGATATCCACGTTTTTAACACACTCCTCCCTCCACAGGGATTTCGCAGAAAATCGTGCCGCACTTCACAGGCAAAACTTCACTCACGTGCTGAACTGTGCTCACAGCTCCAGGCGAGGCGATGACTATTACTCCGGAATGGGAATCACGTATCTGGGCATCGAAGCCCACGACTCTCCCGCCTACGACATGAGCGTCAACTTTAACACAGGAGCGGAGTTCATTCATAATGCGCTCAGGACAGGAGGTAAACGTAATCACAACCATCTTAAACGCTACAGTTTCCCCTTTAGCCCTGTTGTTGTGTATTAGCCGATACGGTCGTTTCTTTCGGCTAATATGTTTAGAACATTTCACTTTTGGGTCTCCCCACTGCAGGTAAGATCCTGGTGCACTGCCATGTGGGCGTGAGCCGCTCGGCCACCATCGTGTTGGCGTACCTGATGCTGAAGCACAACATGACCCTGGTGGAGGCCGTCAACACGGTTAAGCAGGGGAGAGGGATCATACCCAACCGAGGCTTCCTACGACAGCTCGTCGACCTGCACATCAAACTGTACGGCTATAGATCCTGAGCGCGTGACCACGCCCTGCCAGCACCTGATTTTTCAGGAGAGACCTCGTTGGATTGATGTAATGGTGGTTTGGCAGCATCCATAATGGAAAATAGTAAATTAGTTACTGTTGCTAGGGTTATAAACAGTTGGATTTTATAAAGAGCAAATTTTATAATTTATTATTTAATTATCTGCAAAGCAACGACATGTAAAATAAATGCAAACGTTGCCATTTTGAGTCCTGCTTCATTTTGATTTTCTTTTATCAACAATGTTTTTCGCCACATGTGGTCCCCAGACACGCGTATAATTACGAAAAAATGCATTTAATTTACATGGTGTGTAACTCATTAAATATTTTCTTATTGAAAACTGCCAGCATGTCTGATTTGGGTTTCTTTCTGTCGTCTGTTTTATCGTGAAGAAAAAAACAAGGCTGCTCTTCTTCTTTCTTTTTAATGGCGGTTGGCAAACAACTTTTGGAAGCATTACCGCCACCTACTGAAATGGAGTGTGAGTCTGGATATCTAAGTAATACTTAAAGGCACACTTTCTGGGCGGCACGGTGGTGTAGTGGTTAGCGCTGTCGCCTCACAGCAAGAAGGTCCGGGTTCGAGCCCCGTGGCCGGCG
>JAODIB010000001.1:59043127-59053341 GCA_027575605.1 Sciades troschelii | reverse complement strand
TCTCTCTCAAGTAACAGGTGTTAAACAATGTAAGAATGAATCCTGTACTGCTTTCTTTACACATTTCACAACTACATGGAATGAGCATGCTTTGGACAGTAGGCATTTCACTATGCTTTTCTAACAATCTTTTTGCTTCCTGGAAAAGCTCATGTTTTGAGAATTTCCACTGCAGGTGCCCTCAATGATATGAGCATTGAGGAAGTGGGCCACAAGATTTGAGACTTCAATTCAGCTGATGCCTTTCAACCTAAAGTTAAGCCTGAACCTTCAACTAGTGGTCGTAGATTATCTGTTACTGCCACAACATGGACAAATTTACAAGATAACGGGAAGTTCGACTCTAAGCCTGGCCCTTGCTGCTATTGTGGCAGATTTGGTCACCGAGAACATGAATGTCGGAACAAGGCATGTGACATGAGAAAAGGTAAGACTCACTTTGAGAATTATAGTCTGCCTAATCTCATTCTGCAGACATCAAACTAGGACACACAGGTGCCCCTCCCAGTATCCCACTCCTTGCAAGTTTAAACAGCTATAAAGCTGCCCACAGAATAAGACTAACCCTGTATGTTGTGTCTGATTCTTGCTGCTGATTTGAGCAAGTTACCCATAATCAATCTTTGTGTAGATGGCAACACTTTTCCTTTCATGGTGGACAAGAGTGCCACTAGATGGTCTTTTAGCGGCAACTCTTACAATGGGCCAGTATCAGGGGCCACTATTAACTCTGTGGGAATTCATGAGGTTTCTGTCAGATGTCCTAAGACTTTTCCTTTACTTTTGACCAAACTAGATGATCCTAAACTGCATTTCCTGCATCACTTTGTCATCATTCCTAGCTTCCCTTTGAATCTACTAGCTCATGATATTTTGACCAACCTCAATTCTCTTTTTTAAACAAAGTGGTACTGTTCTGCGCACACCAGATAACCTAGCTTTTGCTTCTGCTGTTCTCACTAAGTATGACCTGAAGGATGACACATGCTGCAGTCTCTGTTCCTCAGAATCAGGTGCCTCAAACTCTCTGGGTATCACACCACAATAAGGTTGGACATGTTCAGCAGCAACAATATACATGGACCAGCCTACCTCAAGGGTTCACTGACTCCCCTGTCATCCTCTCTGTTGTTGTTTGAGACTCACTAACCTCACTGACCCTCCCTGATGGCTGCACATTGCTCCAATATATGGATGACAGTATACTCTCAGCTGAAGATGAGTCCAATTGTGAACAAGGCTCTCTGGCTCTTCTCATATGCTTGGCGAGCTGTGGATTTAAAGCCTGATGGTCCAAGTTGCAGTTTTGTCAGCCCTTGGTGCAATACTTCAGCTTTGACATCTCTCAAGTCTCTCACATCAGCTCCAGCACTGGGTCTGCCTGACTACAATCTGTCATTCCACCTGTGTGTCTTGGAGGATGGAGTGACCATGGCAGGGGTTATGGCCTAAGGGCATGGCAGAGGTTATCATCCTGTAGCTTATCTATCAAAGATGCTGGACCCTGTGGTCCAGGGTATGCCCACATGTTTACATGCTGTTGCAGCCTCTGCTGTCATGAAGATTAATCGTGAAAAACTGCTACTGTCTCTCCCTCTGATTTTACTTGCATCACCTGAGGTATACTCGATTTTTAACAATATTCAGATCCAACATATGACCACTCAGAAGCATTCTGGTTATGAAACTATTTTGTGTGCCCCTCAGTACTTGTCTATCAAGCCTGTCACGTCAGCTAATACCCCAGATCTTTTGTTACACTGCCTATTGTCATCCTGAAGATCCAGCCCAGATCTAGCATGGTTGGAACACGATTGTCTGGATGAAATTACATCCACCTCATCACTGAGGTCTCACATGTCTCAAACTCCCTTTGAGCAGATATCACACGCATCTTTTGTTGCAGATCTTTTGGAAGCATGTTCCCTGTCTAAACAATTGTCCATTGTCAAAACCAAAGGTCATGACTCTGGTGACTTAACGGAGGCCAGTGGGACCCACTTAGCAGACCAAGTTGCTAAGTGGGCAGCCAAAGAGGGCAAACCTTGCCCATATGTTTCTAAATCACCCAATTATTCAATGTTTTCTCCTTTTTGTTTGTCTCCTAAAAGCCTAGACATAGCTTTTATATAGAGTCAGGCTACTGAGGCTGACTTGACCTTCGACTGTCCATCTTTTGGAAAATTAGAATAACTCCCAATTCAAGATCCAAATTGTCTCCTTTTGAGGTAATAATAGGCCGACCATTCTCAAACTCTTGGACCAAAATTAATCCTGGTATTTCATTTACAGGTGATCTAAATGTGATTGTTGGAGATTACTTAAGCTTTGGCTGAGAACTTGAACAGTATACATGGTGATATCTCTGTGTCGCTCTCTTTGTCTGCAGTAAATCTGACTCAAACATTTCTTCCAGGTGATCAAGTATTAGTGCACAGCCTGAACTAGAACAGCTGATGAAAACAGCCATCCTCACTGATTCCCAGCCAAAATGGGTGGGAATCCTCACTGATTCCCAGCCATCCTCACTGATTCCCAGCCAAAACTTTTTCAGATGACATAAGTCATCTGAAAAAGTGTCCTCTAGCATCCCTACCTCATCTAATCTCACCTTTGAAAGGAGTAATTCAGCAATCAAGAAGTCCTTAGAGGACCTCTTCTAATCTCACATTTTCAAATATACATTTTTTTTTAACTCATATTTTATTTTCACAAAGGTATTCCATTCCATACAAACAATACAATTTTACATTTTACATTTTTGCATTACACTTTACACCATCACAGCTGCTTAGATATCCACTTCAACATATTCCTACACAAATAAATGAGACTAAATACACAAATAAATAGATAAAGAAAAACACGAAAAGAGGGGGAAAAATAAGTAGGTAAATGAATAAACAAAGTAAATAAAAGTAATAAATACAACTAAAGTACACCTCTCTTATTGCATTAATAAACTCATTACAGGGCTCCATCTCTTTATAAATGTGGGTCTTTGTAACCTTATTGCATATGTAATTTGTTCCATCTCATACAATTCCCATACTTTTTTAAGCCATACATTATATGTTGGTGGTTCCGGTTTTAACCATCTTATTGTGATACACTTAATAGCAGCTCCCAAGAGTATTTGTAAGAGATAAATTTTGGCTCTTCCCTCAAAACCTTCTGGGATTGAACCAAGGAGGACTACCCTCGGATCATTAGGGACATTTTGGTGAAACACTTCTCTCAGGGCGTCTAATACTTCCTTCCAAAAAATACTCAACTTCGGGCAAGACCAGAAAATATGAGTGTGGTTTCCAATTTGTGGCCCACAGTTCCTCCAGCATTTGTCTGAGGTCAGGGCCCATTTTACGGTTATTTGAGGTGTCCTAAAATATCTCATTATGACTTTCCATCTAAACTCCCTCCAAATATTTGCGTTAGTCATCTGATGTGCCTCTCTACAAATCTCTGTCCAAGTATCTAATGAGATATCTGTGTTCATTTCAACTTCCCATTTCTCCTTTATTTGTATAGTGTTGTTTGGGTTCATCAACAAGAAAATTGAATATACGTAATTTAGAGATCTCTTTTCCAGCCTCGTCTCCAGCTTGCAACTTAAAAAGAAATTCTTCAATTGGACTTGGATGCTTCACTTTTTCCCATTCCTTATGTGTTGTAAGAAAATGCCTCAGTTGTAAATATCTAAAAAAGTCAGCCCTTGGAAGAGCAAACTCCTGTCTTAATTGTTCAAATGACTTAAGTTCTCCATTATGAATGAGTTGATTCACATAACACAATCCATATTCAGACCACTTTTTGAAGCCTGCGTCCATATGTGCTGGTATAAACCCTTCCAAACAACTTATATAGCCTGCTGAAGAGATTTGCTTTGACAGGTTAAAGGCAGTTTGTATCGTTCTCCAGATTTTTAGGGTTACCCTAGTCCACTCCCCCATCCGGACACCCTTAAGACTGATATCCAGGAAGGGAAGTGCCCCGAGGGGTTTTGGGCTGAGGTCCTTTTCAATATCAAGCCATCGTGTATGTGGCAAATCCTTAATCCAGGATATTAAGGGTCTCAGTTGTGCGGCCCAAAAATAATATCTAAGATTTGGAAGTCCCACACCTCCATTTGATTTATCCAACTGCAATGTTTTTAATCTCACTCTTGGTCGTTTACCTTGCCAAATAAATTTTGAGATCATTTTGTTTAATTTGTCGAATGTTAATTTTGGAACTTCTACGGGCAGCATCTGGAAAAGATACAACAATCTGGGCAAAACATTCATCCGTATACTCTCTACTCGACCTATTAGGGAAAGGGGAAGTGTCGACCATCTCTCGAGATCCTCACTAATGTGTTTAACTATTTTCTTATAATTGGCTTCGTAAAGTTTTTCTGTAGATGTGGGGATAAAAATACCCAAATATTTGAAACCATCCTTAGTCCATTTAAACCCACTGTTCAGTTTAACTGACACAGAGATTTGGCCGTTAACATCCATAGCTTCAGTCTTATCCATATTAACCTTGTATCCTGAGTAAAAACCGTACTGGAAGAGAAGATCTTTTAAACACGGTATTGTTGTAGCAGGTTCTGTTAAGAACATCATTACATCATCGGCATACTCTTATCAATTATGCTCTTCCCCATTAATAGAGATGCCTTTAATATTACAATCATCCCTGATGAGCTGGGCTAAGGGTTCTATACTGATGGCGAATAACAAGGGTGAGAGAGGGCATCCTTGTCTGCAACCCCGCTGTAATGCAAAACTTGCTGATATATGACCATTAACTTTGACTGAGGCCAGTGGACATGAGTAGAGTATTTGTATCCATTTTATGAAATCTGAACCAAATCTGAACCGCTTGAGGGTCTGGAGTAGGTACAGCCAGGACACCCGGTCGAATGCTTTATAAGCGTCCAGTGATAATAACAGCGCCTCCTCTCCTTTGGATTTTGAATAGCTCACTATGTTTAATAATCTACGAAGATTATCACCATAATATCTCCCTGTGATAAAACCTGTTTGATCTGGATTTATAATTTGTGCAATAATCTTATTCAACCTCTTTGCTAAAATGGCTGTTAGAATACGTATATCGCCATTCAATAGAGAAATGGGCCTGTATGACTGGCATTCAGTAGGGTCTTTACCTTCTTTGTGTATTACTACTACAGTTGCTTCTCTCCAAGACGGTGCCAATGTGCCAGATTGTAGAGCATGATGATATGCTTTTAACAGAAGGGGCGACAATATATCTTTAAAATTTTTATAGAATTCATTAATATAACCATCGGGTCCTGGACTTTTATTATTTTTCAGGGATGCGATTGTCTCTTTAATCTCCCACTCCTCAATCGGTTCATCCATATCTTTTGACATTGTCCCTGATAATTCAGTTAATTTTATATTTTCCAGAAAGGATGTTAGGGTATTAACATCAGAGCAGGTGTCAGTATTTTCATACAATGATTTATAAAATCTTGCAAAACATTCAGCTATTTTATCTGGTTTTGTAATGGGGTTAGGCGAGTTATTACTTTTTAGCTTCTGCACTATATTTGACGACCGCTGTTTTCTCAGTCTGAAAGCCAATAGTCGACTAGCTCGATTTCCATGCTCATAATACTTCTGACTGGTAAACCTTAAATTGCCTTCAATTTTCTCAGTAATCAGACTGTTATATTCCCTTCGTGCATCTCTAAGATTTGTTAGGAGTGTAGGATTCGAGCTTTTCTTGTGTTGTTGTTCCAATTTTAGAATTGTTTGTTCTAGTTCCTGTTGTCTAGCATCCCTCTTTTTCTTTTTGGCACTTGCGAAAGAGATAATACGACCCCTAAGGTAAGCCTTTGCACAGTCCCATAGTATAATTGGTGAAATTTCTGGGGAGGAGTTGGTGTCCAGGTAGAACTTAAGTTCTGTTGTGATAAGGTTGATGAACTCTTTATCATTAAGGAGAGATGCATTTAACCGCCATTGTTTAGATGTGGACTTATGTCCTATGTTCCATAAGAGTTCAATAGGCGAGTGGTCCGAAATTGTCATTGGTAAAATCTTCAAGTCAGTTATTCTGTATAGTTCAGCTCTGGGGGTGAAAAAATAGTCGATTCTAGAATAGGATGCATGTCTATGCGAATAAAATGTAAAGTCTCTACAATTGGGGTATATGCATCTCCATACATCGACGAGTCCCAGTTCTGAGGATTGATATTTTAATGTTTTACTCATTCGGGAGGGCGGAGTAGTGGAGACTGGTTGTTTATCCATGAATTGTGACATAACACAATTAAAATCTCCACCCACCAACAGGATCCCAGAACTATGCTGTGTTATCACGCTGAAGACTTTTCTAATGAAATCTGGGTTGTCTTCATTTGGAGCGTATACATTCATAAAGGACACATCTACACCATCAATGGAACCATTTAACAAAATAAATCTCCCCTCTGCATCCTTATGGACTGAGACTAAACTGAAATTGACTTGTTTATGGATCAAGATAGATACACCACCCTTTTTTCTCCCCGACGGATGAGAAGAGAAGTACGCTTTATCAGCCCATGATTTCTTTAATTTTTCGTGCTCCGCGTCAGATAAATGTGTTTCTTGTAAAAATGCTATTTGACACTGAGATTGCTTCAGCTGGCGCAGGATCTTTTTCCTCTTAAGAGGGCTGTGAAGTCCTTTAACGTTATAACTTATTATCTTTAGTAACCCCATTCAAAATTCTGTGTGGTTGTACTGGAAGTGAGGGAGGCAGTAGAGGTATAAAAAAAGAAAAAAAGGGGGGGGACATACCGTAGTTAAGTGACCAACAGCTGTATGATAAAACCATAATATTAATACTAGATCCCAAGGGGAACACTGGGATCAAAACAAACAGAGCCATGGGGAACTCTCTTGAACTCAAGAACATAGGTGTTGAGTTGGTTCTTTGGGACCTAGTCCCAAGCTGCACCAGGCGAACAAGCAGCTATGTAGGCTGTTCTCTATACTACAATCGATACCTATTAAGCCACCGTATGTATTAGTAGCTGCTAGTGCTTACAGCTCCAGATGTGGACAGGGGTTGTCAGATGTTCACTACACCCGCCCCTGCAGAACCACAATATAAGATAAAAGTAAGGCATAACAACGGCACCACAGGTTATACACATCCCAGACTGTTTTCTGCTTATAAAGCATAACCATGTTCAGAGTATCTTAACTTAAGGACACACAGGATGTAAGATAAAACTTTAACTGAGGACACTGTGGGCCTACCAAAATAAATAAAGTAAAAGTGTTAAATAAATCCTGTCATCTTAATTTGGAGTAAATTAAACAACTTACTGTAAATAAAATATACTCCTTATAACACTTTCATCAAACGCGTGCGCCTGCACTGGCAACGCACACACAACCGTCTGTACATACTCACTCTAGTTACATTCTCAATGTACCGTTACAAGTGTGCTACTTCTCCTGTATCATAACGTGATCATAACTGTATATGAATACGAAACAAACACTCAAATACTTATCAACGATGTTCTTTTCCCATCATATTGGAGATGCGCTTATCCTCAGGTGTCAGTCTCTGTCTCTGAGAGTATTTTCCTCTTCACGTAATCCATCGCGTCGGCCGCATCCTTGAATTCCTTCTCCTCTCCGTTGTGCGTAACCCGGAATCTGGCAGGAAAAAGCAGACCGTACCGGACTCCTTGTCGTCCTCGGAGTAGTTTTCGGACATCCGTAAAGGCTGCTCTTGCTCTGGCGACTCTAGCTGTGTAATCTGGGTAGATGGCCACCTGATTTCCGTTGTACCTGAGCGGGGCCTGATCCCGAGCTCTTCTCAAGATCTCCATGCACTCTCCGTCGTAATGTAGTTTTGCAATAATGGCACGAGGTTTGTCTCCCGGCTTTCTAGACCCAAGACTGCGATGAGATCGATCAATTTTTATATCTTTGTCCATCCGCAGTATCTCTCTCAGGAGTTTAGAAACTGCTGTGGTGGAGCTAGAGCCCGGTTGTTCTGGGACTCCCACGATCCGGATATTCCCTCGTCTCATCCGCCCCTCTAGGTCCTCACATTTTCCCTTCAGGTCTTCCACTTCACTTCTAAGAGTGCTCACTGTGGTTTGAAGGGAAACAACTTCATCCGACCATGTTGAGAGCCCCCCCTCGATGTCTCTGATGTTTCCTTTCATCTGCTCAATTTCGGTCCGGATGGCGGTCGTGTTGTTCATAATTTCAGATTTTACCGCTTGTAACTCACATTTTAGTGCGTCAAAGTCTTCAGCTAATGCGTTTTTCAGTTCCTGCCGTGTCACTATGGATATATCCGATCTCAGGGAAGAGAGGATGTCCGACTTTATCACGTCCAAATCCACACTTGAGGCGTCTGGTTTTGTTTGCGCAGCAGGTCGGTTGGAGTTGCCTTGAGTACCTGGTGACGAGGCCTCAGGCCTTGTACCGGAGGAGGTGGTGAACTTGTATTTTCGGAGGTTTGCCGCCATGTATAGCAACGAACACAACCGGTATCAAACACTGATGGTTATCGACAACAAGGGTATATGACTTTAGTTTTTTGAAGTTTGAATGCCGTTGAAACGTTAAATTATTAGTGGCCCTGCAGGAGCGCTCATAAACACGTCTTACTCCATGTCTTGCTCAACAGCGCCCCCGTGTCCATTCCTTTTTAACTTGTGTTCTGTATATGTGTGTGTGTGTATGCGAGTGTGTGTGAGATGTTTAACAGAGTTAAAATGGCCTCCTTTATTCTTGTAATAAAGCTCCATCTGTGGGACGCGTCTCGATCCACACACACTTACAGAAGTGACAGGACACTGCAGTTGTTATTTATACACCTGAGCAGGTGAGGGTTAAGGGCCTTGTTCAGTGGGATTTGAACTAATGCCCTTCTGATCATTAGTCTAATGGCTTCACCACCGAACTACCACCAACTGATAAATCATTCAACACTACAACTGAAGTGAACGAACGCAGCTGCACACACCCCCTCACACTGTTGCTAGGATACGGAGCAGTAAACCACGTGGCGTTTCAGTGTTTAGTGAACGGAGCTCAGATTATTTTGATGTTATAAAGGCTCATATTCCTACCACAGCTCGTAGGGTTTTCCATTGTCCAGTTTCTTCCCTGCAGCCCGGGTTCCTGTCTGACATTTCAGCGTATTGACTTCCTGTTTCCTGTTTTCACTTTGTTAGTTTGAGGTGGTGCTCAGCACTGATCAGAATGTAACTCCTGCGCTGCGACCTGAGTCCAGGTGTGTTACGCTATGAAGCGTGAACAGTTCAGACCTGAGCCCCTCACGTGTGTTTCAGTATTGTGTATTTGTTCAGCTTGATGTGAGTCACTGTTGTAATCAGTAAAACGGTTGTGTCACTGATCTCGGCTCACAGAGGGTCTGAGGTCTATTGTCATGAAGGCTGTAATCTGATTTACACACAGTATATCTAGAAAAAATGCAATTTTATAATTTGATACTTTCAGGAAATAATGTTTTATTGACTCGTTCTGTACTAGTCTTGTGTTTGGCCAATTAAATGCTCTGTAGATTGTATATGCCCCACCCCTGGAGGTGTGGCTTGCTCTACAGTAGCAGCTTGTTAGCAGTAAACATTGGTTTTGGAGAAGTGCTTTACTGAAGAACACGCTGTCGTTATAAAGATTTCACTGATTTCCTTATTTAGCGAACTGACTAATCTCCTGTACTGTCAGGTTTGTTCAGGTCGGGTGGGGTGGAGGGTATCTCCAGAACTTCAGCACGCTCTCATTCTGACTTCCTCTTTCAAAAGGAAATACATTAACGCATAAGCTCAGATCACAGCTCTCTCTCTCTCTCTCTCACTGTATAAACACTGATGGTTTTTCAGAGCAGTATGCAGTCACTGGATTGAAAACTCAATCTCAAGAAGTTGTTAGACCTTTTGAATTGTTAGTGATGTGTAAAGACTTTATTGAAAGCTTACAAGCTGGATCTGGAGGCTGCAGAAGCAGCAGCTCTAAAACACATAGCTGCTTCACACTGGTGTCAGGAAATGGAATGAACAGATGGAACAAGAAAAAAAAATCAGATAAAATCTCAAAACAGTGCTGATATTCTGAGGGAAAGCACAAAGCAAACCTGAATTCCAGTGTTTGGGACAAAGCTTTATATATATGTGTGTGTGTGTGTGTGTGTGTAGCGTCTGTTTGAGACAGGACAGT
>JAODIB010000001.1:56709224-56721947 GCA_027575605.1 Sciades troschelii | reverse complement strand
AAGCTGGAGCCTATCCCAGCTGACTACGGGCGAGAGGCGGGGTACACCCTGGACAAGTCGCCAGGTCATCACAGGGCCCATCAGTAAGTTAAATTTCAATAATAGGATTCATAACCAGATTCCGATTTATACTCTCAGTAAACCTGAGTGCATATGAAGGCATTGCTCGAAATAACATCCTGGAATTAACCTCTTGCAGCAATAACAAAAAATATTTGTAATCCTGAATTGGAATTAAATTGTTTTTTGTATGATCTTGTCTGCTGTGACCCTACACAGGATAAGCGGATGGATGATCTTGTATGCGAATGTTTTGTTTTGCTCTCATCATGGTGCCAGTCAGTGTTTTATAGCATGAGTAGGGTTTTTTAAAAACCAGAATATTGCATTTTATTTGTTCTTATATAGCAGTGTGTTTTCATATTTATAATCCTCATGCTTCAGCTGAAACAGCAAAATGTCTGATACTTGTAATTTGTCCATCAGTGTGGAGGGAGGTGAATTCCTCAGGCCTGGGAGATCATACTGATGCTAAACATGTCACAGCTCTCAGATATTACAAAAGATTTGAGTGAATTTTCTCCTCTGGGGTCATCCTCCACATGATGAGACAAATTTCATGTCAATAATTGTGCCTTTGGATCAAAACATGTTGTGGATGAGAGTTCAGCTTGCCTGTCATTGGTTATCGCTCTTTCTTTCCACGTAACGTCATGATTTTCTGGGATCGTTACACCATCAGCTCCCACATGATCTTCAGGCTGTCTGGTTAAGCAACGTGCATCAAAGCCAATCCTCAAAGACTTCCTGCTCCTGTAAGCGCCGGTGTTTCCCCAGGCACCCTCATCCACTTCCTCTTACAACACAATCATGTAATACCCGACTCACATGAGTGTGTGGAGTCGAGGCAAGGAAAATGATCTCAACAGCTAATGTACGGAACACAACAGAGCGTTGTCGAATTTCTGGATTGATCGGTCAGGAGGCGTTGATTCATTTTCTAAAACAGCAGCTCTGGCAGATTAACAGTCTCATACACCAGACGCCCTGCATGATCAGATTAAAATACACGCTTAGTCGTTAATCTGGTGAAGTTTTCTGTAACACTAATGGAAGGAGTCTCCAGTGTCGGAGGTAAAACCATAGTGAAGTTTTCTGGCGTCTTCAGGAGCGTCTTTGTAGTTTCTGGTGACTGTTTATAGTTGTGACAACATGCGTTCCACGTTAAACTTAACAATGGACAGAAAGTATGAGGTCATTGTTTAATTGGCAAGCTTGTGTTATGAGAACTAGATCATACTTGCTTTCAGAAAATAATCAACTTTATGGTGGTAATAATTACTCTGGTTCATTGTTGATTATTTTCTTCTAACTGCACCACACAGAGTGGGCTAAGGTTAACCCAACCCACTGGGCTTTTCCAATCAACACAGACAAACTTTCCGTTCAGTAATCTGAGGAACATCAGGATCTTCAGCTTTATTCATCAACCAAAGAGCAGAATGTATGTACTCAATCCTTTATTAGATTCAGGAACTCAACAATGAAACAAATCTCTGCTGGATTTATACATGGAATTAGAACAACATGACCAAGTTTTGGTGGCACTGAGGTGTTGAGGTGATGAACATGGGTCAGAGATGGTGCTGGATGGATGGATGAAACCTCACCGGGCTGCATAGAGAGGAGTTACAAAACAGGAACACAGGGATGAGAAAGAAACCCAAAAAAAACCAAAACAAAAAACAAACCCTCAGTGCTTCAAAGTGCGATCCTGACTTGCATTCGGGAAGTGCGTCCCTCCCAACACACAAACAAAATCATGGAACAGAACTGCAGGACAAAGTCTAGTTTGAGTACACACTACTCCAATCTCTCACACACGACATGTACTGTGTTACGCTGTGGTCTCTCAGATCATATGCTAATTTCTGATATTTGTTCGTTTTGTAACTTGTTTTGTTGAGGAACCACATATACTCACTCACACGATAGTTAAAAGCAAAAAGGAAATAAAACTTACACACTTAAAAAAAAAAAAAAAATTAAACTTGTTTTGTAGTTTAAAGCAAAGCAGATTAGGGACTCATGTCCACTTACTATATTATTATTAGCCTCAACGTCCTCATGCAGCTTTTACTTCCCGTTTATTCCTCTTCCCTTCAACTTTCCTCATTTAATCTTTTCACAAATCGCAGGTGTTGCCTTGGCTGTAATAATAATAATAATAATAATAATAATAAATTCATCTCAGTGTTTTCAATCAAGAACAATAAAAGGTACCACCTCTGGAAGTGTATTAGAAAAATATAATCGGCAGCATCATGCTGAATTAAATCTGTTTTCTTAAATCAAGAACGAAACCGTGTTAAAATATGGTTTGAATAATTGTCACGTACTGTACCTCATTTCTCACCCCCCCCCCCAAAAAAAAACACCCCAACCAGGAAAAGCAAACTGTGCTTCATGCACTGTGTGCATTACACTATTGCAGCCACAAGGAGGCGCAATCAAACTAAAACACAGCAAAATGCAGATTACAGAAATGTTCCAGAAATCAGAGCAGCCAAAGAGCTCACATTCAACACTTAGATAACTAAATGTTCCCCTCTGTTCTGTTCAATTCAAAATCCAAAGCATTTCTTGCGAAACAAAACGCGGAATTAAAGATGCACCCATCCAGTTCTGGGTCAGTATCAGACTGAACATTTTTAAACAAGACCATTTTATATTTATTTAAAAAAAAAAAAAAAAACCTTAATTACAGATCTAAACCTTTGCTGGTCAGTGATACATCTTCATTTGTCTTATAACTTTGCCCCCCCCAACAAAAACCCCATCACGCCCCAAGCTGATTGACTACATTTAGGGTATCTGCAATTTTATTTTACGGTCATCATGCTTTAGACTTTCTTTAAAAAGTGAACACAGCACTCCACACGGAGATGTGGGGAAAAGGGTTGAACGTCGCACCACAAACTGACCAAAAGCACATGGCCTGTGATGTTTCATCCAACTTTCAAAAGTCCTAAAGCTCAGTTGGTGGAATTAAACAGTTTAAAAAAAAAAAAAAAGTATCCGCAGTGGAAACATCTTTTGTTACCCAAACCATCACAAAGGGTTGTGCAAGTCAACATCTATTTATTTATCGAACAAAAGAACACCAGCCTGATCAGGTTTCATTTTCAGACCAGCGTCGGCTTGAGACTGATCACATCACTTTCAATAACTACTAGAATTCCCCTGTTTCGTCTTACACAGACCTACAATGTGAAATCCCTGACTCGTACATCTGGAACATCCCTGAAAAACAATAATAATAATAATAATGCTGTTGGCTCAGAGGGCAGATGAGACATTAAATGACATGAAGACCAAAGCTGTATAAGTGTGTGTGTGTAGTGTTGTAACTAAAAGGTTGTCTACATTTCAGTCAAGCTACACAAGTTCCCCAAATTCATAGTTGATCAGACAGCCATAAGTATCTGCTGGTCTTCACTCTGAATGCATTAAATGAGTCACTTATTTACTAGAACAGTTGTAGAGAGAGAGTACGCTGGTAAACATTTGGAGGGGAGACAAACGTTCTTATGAAGCAAAAAAAACAAACAAACACCACACCACATCTTTACCTGCTCAAAACAAACAAAATCTCAATTTCAGATCTTCCTTTAGGAGAACGTTACAAAGCACAGAGTGGACATTTTATTTCACCAAAACAGAGCCAAACAGCAGAGGCATGTACACGTCTGTGTGTGTGTGTCCCCCCCTTTTTTTTTTTTTTTTTTTTTTAAACCTGTGCACTGGAGTTACAAGGCTAAAGCAGCTTTATAAAATTTAAAAAAAAAAAAAAAAAAAAAATTACTATAATTCGTTGAGGATTTGTTTATTTATTTACTAAAGTGGAATCTGCTTTTTTTTTTTTTTTTTAATTCTATGCAGCCTCAACACTTGTACAAAAAAAAAAAAAAAAAAGGGGGAGGAGTCACACCCCAGGCTGATTGGCTGCATTTGTGGAAACTGGAACGCTTAGTTCTTTTAGACGCCAAACCATTTCTATAATCAGGCTGTCATGCTACCGGCTTTCTTTTTAAAGGAAAAAAAAAAAAGGCAGCAGCAACCCACACCAAAAAAAAAACCACCTCATACCTTTCGATATTCTGCTACTAAATTCTGATTTAATACAAAAATAAATCAGGAAACCTCAGCATCACTCATTTCTGTGGAAAAGATTTGATGTGCAACAAAAATCTACGAAGGGCACACGAGTGTTTTTAAAGCATCAAATCACACTAGTTTTTGTGCTACAGATCTCTCCTTTATAAAAAAAAAAAAAAAAAAAGAAAGAAAGCCCCACCTGCACCTATAGCTTATACATGTTATTTCAAAAATTAACTAACTTGTAAATGAGAAATCAGGAAACCGAACTCAAACCTTTCACGCTTTCCTAATTTCCTCTTTTTGAGACATTACTCCAAACAATACTTATTTGGGGAAGTAGGCTTTCAACAATGCAAACCGAACAATTAGCTCCACACTTCAGGAACATTTAAAAAAAAAAAAAACTTCTCACATTTCCCGGATTTGTGAATGGGGAAGACTTATCAGTAAAAGGGCAGTCCTTCAAAATGGTAGGAAATAAATAATGATAAACCCGCTGGTGTGAGAAAGAAAACAGGCTACTCAACTGCAGGGCTTTTGGACCTTTCTTGTCATTGCCATTGTGGTTAGGGTTTGCTGTTCAGAGTGACAGTCTTTCTCACACACACACTATGCTAGAGCCCAAGGAGAGGGGGGTTGGTTTGTTTATTTATTTAAAAAAAAAAAAACCACCATTCGCACACGCACACAAGGCTGGGGTTCAAGTAAAGATCACTCAACTAAGGATCATCACCATCTGTCAAATCTGATTGATACACACGTCAAACAGATACAGAACACACACACACACACACACACACACACACACACACACACACACACACACACACGTGAATACAGAGGGTGGGGTGAGAGGAGGGGGATCAAACTTAAATATTAGTCGAGGTTGTGATGTTCTGTTCTGATGAAGCTGCTCCTCCTCCTCCTCCTCTGCTGGGTTTACTGTGGAAGGAGAAAAGAGCTGAGGTTCTGAAGCGTTTCAGCTCGGTTCTGCTTTTCCATGCTTCTGCGCTCGGCAGCAAACTCATATGTTGCTGCTTTCTGCAAAGCAAAAAGATGGATGGAAGGATCAAGAGTGACACGAAAGTCAAACAACGAAACGAGTGTTTATCAAAATGTACAAACCCAGGCCCTTTTGTTCTTTTACCTGTGCAGCGAGATCCTGAAAACATGGATGAACAAAGCGTATTCTGCCACCAGGAATCCTCACGCTGGCTACTCGTCACACTCCGCTCCCCAAAACTCAACCGGGGAAACTGGACGAAAAGTACACAGGGCATTAAAGGACGCCAAGCAAACAGCATTAACATTAGAAGTAAATGCAGAACGGCACAAAGCAAACGGAAGAGTCTCTGAAATTCAAATTAGACTTCTACCAAATAACGTGCACGACTTGCCAACAGCCTGGCAAGTCATTATTATTCGAAACCATTACTTTTGGGTGGTAATTGCAGAGAAGTTCCTCTCGATATCAAAAAGATAATTTGATTACGCACATAGTCCGCGTTAGTTATTTGATCGACACAAAACACACCTTATTTCACCCTAAAGACCTCACTAATTTGATTACATCCCCCCCAGGAACCTTGCACACAAAGCCAAACCGGCATTCTAACAGGTGTTTTTTTTTGCTTCTTCATCATGCCAAGCGTGCGACTGGAAGCTTCAAGAATTGGTACTTTCAGACGCATTTGTTCAAACCTAGAGTACCAGTTAAACGCTTGGACACTTACTCATTACTATGGTACAGTACGTTTTGGTCTAAATGGAGCTCTGGCTGTAAACAGTCCAAAGGCTTTCAACAAATCCAGAATGGCAATGACATTTTGGGAAATCAAGCACAAGATACAGCAACTCGCTGGATATCTACATCTTAACGTTCATTATGAATGGCTCAATAAATTTTTACTCTTACCTCATGCAAGTCTTGAACCACATCGTACGAGTTCCCCAATTCCAGAAGCTGGCTTGCTCCAACACACCTACAAGACTCCCTTTCGAAGCAGGACTCCTCTTTCTGAAGCATGTCCACAGGCACCTCCACAAGAGAGCGGACAGCCAGCACTGCTTCTGCAGATTTTCCTGCAATTTCGCAGTCGAAGCAAATCTCCTGCTCGACGGTCGTCAGAGTTGTACCCCCACCTTCCTGGGAATCGAGTGAGGTCTGGGCACTCTTCTCCATGCCCGACTTCTTTAATCTAGGCAAAAATTTACCAGACTCCAGTTCAGACTTTCCATAGTAAGGGCCTTCGCACTCCGCGTCTTCCTCCAGAGGTTTGAGGTCTGCCTGCGGGTCGTCGAAGAGGTCGGTCTGATCAGGAATGGGAAGACTCATTTCCTCCTTTTCGGATTCTCCATCCGATACGCTACACCAGCCAGGAGAAAGTTCAGAGGCTGATATTGGCCGGAAGTGAGTCCTTGGGGATATGCGGATGGCCCGGTACTGGGTGCGGTTAATGCCATATAGCCTTGGACTGAATGGCTCGTTGTCAGAGTTTGAGCACAGTATGGACTTTGGCTTGAATCCTGGGCTGAACGAGGCTATATCTTCTGGTTCAAAGGAGCATTCCACATGCAGGACCTGCGAAAAAGGGTTATTGAGATCAAAGGATGAAAATGGGTAATCAAGTCCTTGCTGCTCTCCACAATAGCCTCCACAGGATCCAAGCAAATCTTCATGGAAGATAACAGAAAATCCCTTATTCAGTCCTTCCCCTGAGCCTTTGGTAGCCTGACTGTTCTGTCCGAAGGACACCAAAGGTCGCCACAGAGGCTTATGACCGGGAGCAAAACAACTGCCTGTATTCATGAACACATCCGTCCCTGCAATGGTTACCACATCAGATGAGGAAGCTGATGCACATTGCAACAGGTTCCCACAGGTGTTGATGGGTGGAACCACAGTCCATTCCTTGTCCCCACTTAAGGTCTTCAGTTCTCCGTACACTCCTCCAAGAATAAATGATGTATTGTCCCTCTCCGAATCAACATCCCAAGGCCTGGCAGGTGTTGCGTAGTCCCCACCATCCACCTTGGAGACTTTATTTTTGGCCAGGCCTTGGTCCTCCTTCTGACCCTCCCACAGGTGGTACTCTGAATGCTGTACAGCCTTCTTTTCAACGGGCTCCTTTGCATCACCATCAAGACAGCCACACTGATAGTTGGACGTCTCTTCTGAAAACAAATCATCTACTTTCTCCACTTCAAGAGCCAATACACAATCTCGGTCTCCAATAGCCATCCAAATATCTTTTATTATTCCTGAGCTGTAATCATCATCATTTTGTTGGTTGGTGTCTTCTGGAAACAAAACAGCGTTATACTGTTTGCTCTCATCCTGCTCCAAGGCGATTCCACACACAGACTCCAGTTTCGATACCTTGTTGAAGGTCTGATTGGACACTATGCCTGCACTCATTTCATCTTGCTGGTCACTTGGGCTCTCCTGCAAGAAATCCAAAAATTCCTCCTCCAGGTATGAAGTTGGAATAGGAGGAATTACGCAGCCAACTTCCTCACTGCCAAATTGAGAAGACTCGTCTGCTTGGCCAGCGACTTGCTCAATGTCTGAGCGCGTCTCCTCTGAATGGGACCATGGACTGCAGGTTCTCGTCGACAGGTTAGAGCAGTGTTCGTTCTCATCAAAGGCACTATTTTTGGTCCAAATTAGCAAGCGAGACTGTTTGTTTGCATGGGGATCTAGACAGCTACTTGAATCTATGTTTTCACGACTGGATGTAAGGGAGTCGCAGGAAAAGGGGAAAGCAGAGCTATCGCACTGCACCTCAAAGAGCGAGAAACAGGAGTTTAGGGCCGACGTGCTCCCACTGAAATCTCGGACAGGAGGCTCTCCAAAAGTGCAGGACAACTTGCTCATGTTAAATGGCACACTGCCAAACAGTGGAGAGAGCCTAGCTGGAGAGTCACCTGCACAGCTTTCTCCTTCCAACTCCTCAGAACTAGATGATGAGCAGCACTCCCACATATGAGCGATGCTTTCCATGTCCTGCGTAAGAATCACGTCGTCTCCCGAAGCTCCCAAAGAATCCGCCTTTATTGCACTTTCCCCCTGCAGTTCAAAGCCATCTAAATCTACACAACACCCTGCCTCAATGTCTCTTGGCTCATTGCTCTTTTGCCGAATCATGTTTAAGATTCGACTTTCTTGTACTGCATCTGAGGCACTGGGATCCAATATGGATTGATATATATCAACTTCATAGAAGTGAGTGAGTTCAGACAGATGCTCATCATCTAAATCTTTACCATCCTCAGGAAGAGGGCAGCTTGAGGTCCCATTCAGTTCAGTGGCCTCCTCGTTTCCCTCACTGGACACTTCAACAAAGTGCCCATCCACGAAAGTACCTGCTGCAAGGTACGCCCTTTGAAACGAAGTGTTGGCGATGCAGATCCCTTGTACGTGCTCAGACAGACTGTCCACATCGATGGACGTAGCTAGGTCGTTGGGGGAATCTGGTTTGCTTCGATACTTTGTCTCCAGTTTACTCCAGCTGAACGGGACAAAATACTCCGATATGGGCTCGGTGTACCAAAGGGGTTCTTCCATATATTCCCTGCTATTGGCTTCACCTCCAGACTCTTTCAAGTCAACCCAGCTGGGATCTTTCCGGAGCTCCCTTAACGGCTTTTTGCCTTTTTTCGTGTAGTGCTGTTGGTGCTTCAGAGGGCCTTCGGAGGCACTGCAACTGCTACCTGTGTTTCTGCGCTCTTCTTTATCAATGGCCTTTAGGGCCAGTTTGACTTGCCCATGGTTTCGCCCTTTTTTGTTTCTGCTGCCAACCTCACGAGACCTGTGTCTAATCCGAGCTCCTTTACAGGTCCTTGCGTCACACTGGTTACCACTAGAGCTTGAGCCACCCTCGCTGGAGCCAGAGGACCAGGACCGGGGCCGGTGCCCCAAATCAGACCGATGCCTGGCATGCCTTTTATTTTGAGAAATAACCTGGTCACTGCAAATCCCAGACGCACCCCCATGGTATCGGTTCTCTTTTTCTTTCTTGCTGCGTCGATGCGGAGCCTTCTCATTGGTAGTGGTGGTGACCAACGGATCAGGTGCTTTGTCCTTGCAGGCTTCACTCTCACTGGGGCAATCTTTTGGGGAGGAGGTGTCTGTGCTCGTTTGAGGGGCAGCAGATGAGGAGCTGGAATACGCACTTGCTTTAGCCTTGTTCCACACGGTCATAATCTCTTGGAGACAAACAGGTTTTTCTGATAGAGGTGGAAAGGCTTCGTAGTACCTTGAATTAACAAAAAAAAAAAAAAAACTACTGAGATTCTAGCCTTTAATTAAGACCTATTTAATACAAATTTGAGAAGAAGAAGTTCCTTACATTTCCACCTGGTCTTTCGAAGAAGGTGACTCAGCCAATTCAGGAGATCGGGATTCATCGGACTTCTTAATGGTTTGTTTTTCTTTTTCTGCGAGACAAATGAACCATGGCAATCAAAATATAGCTTTTGCCTTTTAAGGGACTATTAAGCCATTAAGAGATAAGGAGAGAAAAAGAAAAGCAGAAAAATGAAAAAGAAGAGACATTTATATGCAAAAGAAATGGAGGAGAGTACACACGTTATATCAAGAGCAGGAAAGATAGAAAGAAATAAAAATCAAAAGAGGAAGGAGTATGCAGGTGCTCAACAATTCAAAAGTGCAACAAACCTTTTTGTTTGTTCTGAATGTCCTTGAGCTTTGAGCAAAGCTCCTCGACCAAACTTTCGACTCCAGAGTTCTGACAGGTAGAAAGTGGGGGAAAATAAATAAATAAATAAAAAGCTCAAAAAAATATGAATTTGCACAATTGTTTGGAATAAATATAAATAAATAAATAAAAAAATCCATTACTCAGTACTGGACAGAGATGATCATGGCATGTATGATTTAACAGTGCTCTTCAATAAATAAAATAATTTAACACTTAATAAATTGCTGTGGTTAACACTTCAGGACATGCAGTTATATGAAAATAGTTCACTTCAAGGTGGTAACAATAACTCTGCTTTAACAGCATAACCTGTGGGGCACATACCTTTCATTATACAAGTATTTGCATCAAGTTCTCAGGTAAACAATGAGGATAGGAGTACGTGCCGTCTCATACTAACGCAAGCTTGTGGTCAGGTTATGCAGTAAACCACTTGCACAGATGGTTCTTAAGCAACAGAACCTCTTACTTCATCAGAAGCAGAACGCAGGCATTGCACAGCGGCCTGCTTCTTCATCTCCTCCAGACTCAGGTCCGTCCCTCCCTTCCTCTTGCTCCTCCCCCATTTTTTGCCAGCTCCCTTCTCCCAACCCAGGAAGATGTCGTTCTCCTGCGTAGGTGTGATCAGACAACACATGCCGTCTTAAAGTTCAATCAGTTTCCTGTGAACTTGTCTGATTATACTCCTAGATAATGCGAAAGCAAAAAAAAAAATAAATCTGGAATAAATCATTCAAAGCATTTAGAGAAGTAGTTTCCCCACACAATTGCCCAAATAAGAGGATTCCTTTCCCAGCACAAGCCTGATCTATAAATATTTCCAGTTACCAAAAATGTCCCTCGCCTGAATCAGACTGAGCAACCGTTAATGACTCAGCAAGACAACCACCTGATGCACTACAACTAAACCAGGAACTAAAACCAGTGAGCTGCGTTGACATTGTAAACCGACATTAGCAGGAAACAAGTCAAGGAAACAGAAACATCAGCCACAGGAGAACCTTCACTTCCCTTTCTACAAAGGACAGCATTCAGTTTTGATCTCTGTAGAGACAAGAACATGCTATGCCATTTGGCTTGCGGTAGAAACAGATCAAATTTCAAGTGGACGCAGATACAAAAGCAAGTTGGCGCTCAAAATTATCTTGGGTTGTTACTTACTCCATAAACGTTGCCATTATTTGAAGCACAAACCTACGTGCAGCATCTTAACGCTCCTTAATTAGTACTCTTTCGATTCATTTATTAAGCGAGCGCGACATATATGTGTTTTTAACATTGACAGCGTACAGCCACTACAGCTCTAGCACCCCTACTGGCTGGCGTACAGTTTCACCCCACCCGTCCTTCCATCTACAGTGTCCATTTTAAACAGTTTGTTTTCCCGATGCGGACATCTGCAAATTTTTTAAAAATTCCTCCAGAAATTAGTTTTTAAGATGTTAAAACGTTATTCTGTCCCACCCGGAAGGCCACAGAGGCAGCACAGATACAGGAAACAAAAAGCTGGGCTACTGAGCCAGGATACATGTTGGGCTTAGAAAAGATCTGCACTGGCAAGTCTTTTCATCACGAATGCTTGAACTCACCACATATAGGGAGAGAACCATAAAGGACAGCTACATTATGATTACTACAAAAAAAGTAGCTCAGTCCTGGTTCCAGAGAAGGCTATTAGACTCGTGGACCATGCAGCGCATCATTATGACTGGACCAAAGACTCCGGTAAGAGCAGAGGAACAGGACTTTGAACAATAACCGGTGCAAAACCGAAAAGGTCACTGGGAACCACTGCTCTCTGGACTTGGAATATTTATCAATAAAATACGGTTACCATTGTAAACATACCATACTGTTGTGGATGCTAATACGACAGCAGCGTTGGGCCATCTGCAAACCACCATTACCAAACAAGAGTGCCCACCCTGATAGAGTTTTTATAAAAGCGGGCAACATCAACCAAGCAAATCTAAAAGACTTCCCTCCCAAAACTACCAACATGTGCAGAGCCCACAAGAGGAAAGAACACACTTGACCATGTTAAGTCATCGGTAGAAAGCATCACCTCTCAGTCATCTGGGCCAATCTGACGACATCCAACCACAGCATACAGACCCATCATTAACAGGGTCAAACCAGCCACAAGGGATGCACAAGTATTGCCTGATGGCACTTCCAAGCAGTTACAGCACCGTTTTGGATCTATTCGAGAATGAAGACATTAACACCTACACTCCCACTGTACCTTTTTAAATAAGCTGTTGTCACTTCTGCATAACGCATGCATGTTTTCTCCCCCCAACAACCAACCATGGATGACCAAAGATGTCCAACTCCTGCTCAAAGAACGCAACATGGCTTTCTGTTCAGGCAACACAATGCAGCCAGGTCTAACCTGAAGAGAGGCATCAGAGATGCCAAAGCAGTGGGGAGCACTTCGACAACTCAAACCCCTGTTGTGCATGGCAAGGTAGGACATCAATTATAAAGACAACACCAACCCAGCCACTAGAAGCAGTGCTTCACAGCTTGAATCATTTCTTTGGCTGCCATGAGGTGAAGAAAACAGGGATTCCTACCCACTGCCCAGTTCCCAACAGCAGACCCTTCATCATTAAGACTGCTGGTGGCACACTGACACTCCATAACATCAAAATACGGAAAGCAGCAGGTCCAAATAGAGTTCCAGGACAGGTTCTCAGAGACTGTGCTGCGGCGTTCGTTTGAGTTTTCACAAAAAAAAAAAAATTCATCCCTGGCACAATACACTGTCCCCACATGCCCAACATCTTCCCATATAGTGCCAGTCCTGAAGCAGACAGCCATAATCTTGAGGTGT
>JAODIB010000001.1:56470191-56480904 GCA_027575605.1 Sciades troschelii | reverse complement strand
TCAGGATTTAGATGCAGTGTCCTTTTTCCTCTTTAGTGTTTAAAACAGAAAATACGTTATGTTTGGATATTTACTGTTAACGTTTATCTTTTAAACAGTGCACTGATATATTTATTTTGTATATTTACAGAGAAAGAAAGAAAGAAAGAAAGTTGAGTCCCTTCTCAGATCCCAGAGCTGGTCAAATTCAGATAATAAATTCACTATAATTTGAAATAGCATAAAAATAAAAAAGTTGTACAATGATCACACATCATCTCACTAATCAAATAAAATAACAGATTAGATTTATCCACATGAGTTTAAGTCAGAGTGGAGATTCATCTGCAGTCACAGTTCACATTAAGATTTCTCAGAGAAGGGTTTTTTTAACATTAAAATGTCTAATTATTTCATTTTTTAAATCTGTTAATTGAAAAGCAGAGAAACAAACACTGACCGCTTCACTGCCCTGACTATAAAATAAAAACAGAAAACTAAAAAATTTTAAATTTAGGACAAAAAGTCCACAATAACCTCTGAATATTGCAGTTGGTGTGAATTCTGTCCATTTCTGCTGTTTCTGAAGCTCTGAGCAGCGCAGCGCCACCCAGCGGCTGGAGAAAGTGACAGCAGCACAGACTGTGTTCAACTCTGGCTGCACAATTAACACTTTAATTCACTTTCAACTGAAAACAAAAAAAAGTGTCATGTCTGATTAGGAAACAGTTTATATTTCCCAGTACAACACAACAGTTTCCTAATCACTGATTATTTTTATTCCTTTATTTGTACTTTATTAACTGCACCTTTAAGTAAAAATACTTAAGACAGAAAATGCTTAAAAACACCATCAAAAAGTTTTTAGTCTCTAAGTTTAATGAGTTTTTAAAAAATTAAGAAACTGGATGTCCTAAAAATGCTTTCTAACTTAAATTATTTACAGTCGATTATTTTTTAACTGTCAGTTCCCTTACATTTTTTCCATCTCGCTTAATTTATGATTTTATTTAAACATAAATGTAGCGGATGTGCAGACTGACACGCCGAATTATTATTTTTATTTGCATTGAATTGTATTTTAAAACATAAAACTGGAAACACTTAATGAATTATAGTAATATCATTTATTGTATAAACATTTAAAAATAAATTTAATGAACATCTTAAAATGAACTGTTTTTCTGTGTGCTTGCAGTCAAGCACTGTGGTAAAGGTCACAGAACTGCGACTCGTCTCCTCCGAGTCAGAGTCGGTGCGCGCTCAGTGTTAGGAGGCGTTAGTGTTGGTGTGTTTTCTGCAGGATGACGCACCAGTTGCCCTGGTCGTAGTAGCTCTGCTGCACCTCCACCCCGCTGACAGACGCACACAGATCCTCCAACTCTCCGCGCTGGAACACGTGATAAAAGCGGTGAAACACGGGACCAGGACTCGCTTTCACTTCACCTTTCAGGTGCCACGGCACGAGGAGATCCTGAGACATGAACGCCGTACGATTGGTGTGAACGCTCAGCCTGGGTGGGGTCGCCTTCCCACAATCCTCCTCTGTGTCAGTGCGGTTTGAGCTCGTTTTCCCAGCATGCACCTGTCGAACACTCAACTCACTTTTGGTTTCGTCCAGGTCATTTCTGTGTTCAGTGTTCTGTTTAGATGTTTTTGGTTGCACATTCTCCTGGTTCTCCATGTTCTCCTGGTTCTTGTTAGTTTTGAGATATTTGGATTTTTGGTTCTTGTATTCCTGCTCCATGGCCCACACATAGATCAGGGCGCGACCTCCGACCTTCAGCAGACGCACCAGCTCAGTGACGGCCGCCAATCTTCTCTCCTACACACACACACCGATTATTTATTACTAACCCTTCATTATTTTAGCATCTCTGCAAAACACATCAGAAGCGGTTCAAATCCCAAATCATAAAATTAAAATCAGCATCTAAAATCACAACCTAAAACACTAAACCATTTTTATATACAGTCAACTTTGAAAGGCAAATTTACCAAGTGCTTTACACAATTCAAAATATTAAAAATTAAAGTGAATATCCTTCAGCAAAGGATAAAAAATGTAAATCATATGTATATCTATTAGCACTTATATATTAACACAAATATTAAATAATTGTCATAAGACTATATTTTTAATGAGCCATGATCATAAAATGTTAATCTACATCTAAAACTCATAATGAGACTAAAAGCACTAAGAGTGAGAGAAACTACACTGAATCACTGACTCACTGAATCATTAACTAACAACCACTGACTCACTGAATCACTGAGACTCAGGTGTGTGCTGAATGTGAGTAGTGCAGCAGGTCATGGGGAGTTTCTCTCAGGGTTATTATGGGATGTTACTGGTCATTATATTCACCGACCTGTGTGGAGAAGTGATGGATGACAGCGATGGAGATGACGGCGTCAAAGGCGGAGCTGCGCAGGGGGACGGACAGAGCATCACACACCACTGAAGGGAAACCTCGCTCAGCGCAGATCGACACCAAGTTCACACTGCGGTCACAGCCCAGCTAATAACCATAAACAACAACAATAATCTTTACTTACGGGACACCTTATATCACTAATTTTATTCATGAAACTGTATACAAGTGTGTGTTTGTACCGAGAACACCTGAGGGTTGATGCCCAGGTATTTGCCGTTGCCACAGCCAATGTCGGCCATGATGGAATCAGTTGGTAACGAGAGCAGGAAGTCGCGGACCTGAGGCCAGGGGGCGTGGCGAGTGCTGCTGAAGTGCGCAGAGATTTCCTCATAGACACGGTGAACATACTGTTCCTCCAAGTGGCACGCGTCGCTACAAGCAACGGGGAGACGAGGCGGGGAGGGGGGGCGCTGGCTGTCACACACTGATGGGTACACTGTAACACACACACACACACAGCTGTAGGAGTTGTGCATGCGCGCACGTGTGTGTGTGTGTGTGTCTGTCTCTCACCGCAGTTGCAGGGTGTGTGTCGGATCTTGCGGAAGGTAAACGACGTCCTTGTGCCGCGCTGGTTCAGTGTCAGATCACTGGGGTCAAAGTTCACAACTCCTGACCTGTCAGCTGTTGATGCAGCCACAACATCAAACTTCCTGGGTGTTATACTGAGACACACACACACACCATTTCAAACTGTAGGGACATTTTCACAGAGCAAGTAACAAAGACAGCAAGAAAAAAAAATCTGTCAGTTTATCAACCTCTCTGTCTGTCCACACGTCCAAACCACTCACCTGTCTGTCTGCTCATGTTATCTAGCTGTTGCTTTATCTGTATCTCCATCTAGCTGTCTATTTGTTTCCTATCTGAGTGTGCGAGATGAAAATGATTATATTTTATTATTATTTCACCTCAGACAGATAAAGATATATATATATATTTTTTATCTCAGCCGTTGGCTGAAGCTGATCGAGGCACCTGTCTCTCTCTCTCTCTCTCTCTGTGTGTGTGCGTGTTTAACCGAGTTCGAGCGTGTTTAAGAATGTAATTGGCGTGCCAGCCTCAGGCAGTGAGTTCACATTGGCGGTGTGGTGCCACTGCGTACTGACTACGTAATCACCGTGTTATATAACCTCAGCTCATGATATAATCCTCCGTGGCCCAGCGGTCTCGAGTGCTGTCAGGGAAAGGAACAGATTTTGCAATGTTGGTTCGAATCCTGGCGTTGACGTATTTCAGAGCGGGCTATTTATTTATTTTTTTTCTATTTATGTACCATAGATTCTGTCTCCCAGTGAGACAAACGCTGAGCTCAGACCTGCACAGGTCTCCAGATTTTCTACACCGTCGTGTGATTGAACTTCATGGTAACGGTTTGAGGCAGAAGCACAGATGGGTGATGGTCGGGGTGCACTTACTCACTGTAGTGTCTGTATCTTTATGTGTGTGTTTACCCGTGAGTCCAGAGGTAACGACTCTCACCCTTCATCACTAAAAGACTCCTCGACGGTAAAACCAAAGCAACAGAGCGACCGTCGGGGTGACGGAAATCCATCACAGTCTACAGAGAGGGAGAGAGATATACAGAGAGAGAGAGACAGACAGATACAGAGAGAGAGAGACATCAGTGTAATAAATTATCAGTAAAACATAATCCTCCATTCCTGAACTCATTGTAACTGCAGTGCAGATCATTTTTATGATATTTATTTTGTATTTCCTCTCTATTGTGCTCGTGTCCAGGCCCCTCCCCCCGTCAGTCAGTTCTCCTCCATCATCCCAGCTGGGAGGGTGAAGACAAACATGTGCGTGCTCTGAGACATGAGAATCCAATCTCATCCCAGAGCAGCGCAACACACCGAGTGGAAAGTGCGAAAGCCTTCTTCACGTCCATGAGCTCACACACACCCGCGATTGGCTCATGTCACTGTGACTGACAGGGGGGAGAGAGTATGCCCCTCCCACCCAGACAGCACAGCCAACATTAACCTCCAGACAGCAGGGGGACACGTTTCTGCTGCGCCACTCAGGAGCGCCAACAAATCAGATTCTGACTGTAAGTGTAAGAGAATTACGTTATTACAACGTTATTACAGGATAAACACGATGAGTTACAGACCTTCGCTCCCAGACTGAGAGACAGGATGGTGTCCTCAAACGCTGAGTGTGTGTCCACATGTGGGGGGATTCCTGCAGCAACCAAACACACACACAGTGACGGACTGAGTGAACGTGTGTGTGTGTGTGTGTGTGTGAGAGAGAGAGACAGAGACCTTGCCCACTTTCATACTGATTGACTGTGAGCTGATCAGGAAGGACGCTGATGTGGCCGTCACACACACACCTCTGCAGCACAGCGTCACACACCAACGGCAGGCCTGAACACACACACACACACACACACACATCACCAAAGGTACAGAAATACACATTACTTGTTAACGTTATTGATGGTGTTGGATCTGACCGTGGGGCAGCGGTTTGTCTTTATCCACGTTGTTGTTGTCGTAGCGAAACTCGTACCCATAATGCTTCACTCTGCGGTGCTTCAGTTCTCGCTGTGCTGAAATAAAACACAACATTCATTTAATAATAATAATAATAATAGAAAACATGGTTCCTTTGGGCCAAATGACGGGTCTAATAACTGCTCACCTGTGACATCATCATCGTGCGACGTCCAGTCCACAGCCTGCAGTAACTGAGACTCTTCTTCTGGAGACACAAAGTCCTCCAACACACAGAGACCAGGGGGGAGAGACACACACTCACACACTTCTCCCTCCACTGAGAGAGAGAGAGAGAGAGAGAAGAGGAGTGGAAAAGAAGTGGGGGGGGAAAGATACAAAAAAGAAAGAAAGATGAATGTGATGAGAAACAGAACAAAAACCAGAGAAGAGAGAAGTGCATGTGTGTGTGCATGTGTGTGTGAGTGTGAGAGAGAGAGAGAGACCTGGCAGGACGTAACTGCAGTACAGTGTGATGCTGCGTCCGTTACATTCCAGCACGCGGCCGTTACACAGTGTGTGAGCTCTCTGACTCATCTCCAGAGACGAGAATGTGGCGAAACTGTAGGGTTTATTGGGAGGCATGAGGAGAGACTCCACAGCGCCACCTTCAGTCAACACCTCCATCAGCATCTCCCTGCTCACACCATTCCCTAAACCTCCATTACACACGACCACACACTGAACACACACACACGTCAGATACATTAACCTTGTAGCTCCAGAACAAAACTCCATCCATCCATTATCTGTAGCCGATTATCCTGTACAGGGTCGCAGGCAAGCTGGAGCCGATAGACCGTTTGCACTTGCGTCATGAATCTCCCATGATGCTCTATGATTTTGTTGTGTCCACCATCTTTGTGGTATAGCATCCATGGCGACTGAGGAGAGTACATTGGCGAACTGTAATTTTTTGCAAATATATCATGAATTGAGTAATAGTGACAAGGTCAGGTACAGGGAAAAGATAAAAGAATGTTCAGGGTGGATCTGTACAGCAGTGTTGTAAAGCGTGAAGACAATGTACGGATGTGGCCGAGTGTGAATTACACCGGCATCGTGAATTACCTGGTGTTCACTACTAGCTTCGTCACTGGGAAGCAGATGAAAGCATACAAAAGTTTAGCGCAAGTTTACTGTAAGGATCTAATAGGTTCCTCATGTGGGCAAATGTCGCCACAGGCGTGCTCATTGGGGATGGATTAGGGATAAAATTGGCTCATGTCTTGGGTCATTCAGATTCTGTAAAGCTGCTTTGGGACAATGTCTATTGTTAAAAGTGCTATACAAGCAAACTTGACTTGACAGTATAGACCGTTTATGTGTCATTGTGACAAGTCCTTTGATCAACCTTTTTTTTTTTATAAAAAAATAAACCACACTAACTCCAGTGGAACTACTGTATCTTTTGAAACTCACATTTTTTTCTCCAAAATAAGCTTTTTCTTTGTTTAGAACCAAAAAATAAAAATAAAATTCACAGTTTCTAGATGCATAAAATTTTCTACATTCATTCCTATCAGAATTAAAAGGTTATGAGAGAAGGATTTCCCAAAACATTGATTCTTGTTGGATGCGTTGTAGATTTTATACAGCCACTATACCAGTGCATGATGTATTCTTGATTAAATTAAAAATAATTATTTTTTAAAAAACAAACTGTTCTGTAAAAGTCTTTCTTGAGAATGTCTTCACAGTGAAATAAATATATTAATTCTAGTAACATCTAAATACTACATGCTTCAATGCATATAAGTGTAAATTAATGCATGTTTATTTCATCGAAGTCTAATTTGCATGATTTTTGAATAGATTTCTGATACCAAACATGCTAAAATCAGTCGTCACCTGGTGAAGGTGAAGTGTGATTAGTATTGTTCACCTTGACCTTATTCACCTTTTATTACATTCTGTAAAGCAGTAGAGAGCCGTATCTGAGGCGGCGATGTGGATTTGGCCTCGAGGCTGCAGGCTAAACATGCCACAGACACAGGAAATTAATCACGTGTTTGTCCTTGAGCTCCATCTGGCCGTAAGCTTCAGATGTCAAACATGGAGAGAAAACAGGACAAACATGACCTTGCTGTGGCACAAACCGCTACAGCTGTGAGGTCAGACCTTATAGCTACACTTAAAAAAAAATGTTTAAGAGATTTGTTGATTCAAAAAGTGCTACAATGTCGAGCAGGAGATTACGCGAGACAAAAATCATTAGCGTGGGTCAGTTTTCCCAACGTTAATGAGCTTTCACTGCTTACAGACCGTGTTACTGATAACTGTTCACAGCTGAGAGACAGGCAGGCAGGGAAATAGATAGATAGATAGATAGATAGATAGATAGATAGATAGATAGATAGATAGATAGATAGATAGATAGATACTGTACCTGTAAGTCTTCTTCTCTAGGTGTGAAGAAACTGGATCACCTTCTCTCCATCACTGGTCAGACAGAAAGTGTACAACTTTCTCACCTGTCCATCATCACAGACACCTTAAACACACACACACCTGTAAAGGAGAAACAACACACACCGTTAACACATTACTGATATCACACACACACCTGTAACACGAAATAGTAACAATGATATCATAATATTGGTATATACAGTGCCCTCCACAATTATTGGCACCCCGTGTCAAGATTCGTAAAAAGGGTTAAAAAAAATCCACCTGTTGGTGAAGTCGCTTCATCTCACAGTGAAAAAATGAGAAAAATCCAACCCTTTTTCAGAGAAAAGCAAATCCCTCTTCAAGAAATATATTTTCAACAAAAACAAATGTGCCAGAATTATTGCCACCCCTGCAACCATGCATTCAATACTATGTACAACCTCCCTTTCCCAGTAAAACAGCACTGAGTCTCTCCTTTAACGTTCTATAAGGTTGGAGATAAACTGAAAGGCATCTGAGCCCATTCGTCTTTACACAATCTCTTCAGATCTTCCAGGGTCCTCGGCCCTCTCTTGCGCTCTGTCCTTTTCAGCTCAGCTCACAGGTTTAGCTCAGGAGCTCGATTCTGTGCTCACCATTTTAGTGTTGATTTAGACAGATGCTTCAGATCATTGTCCTGCTGGAAGATCCAATGACGACCCAGTTTTAGTTTCCTGCCAGAGGAGCCAGATTCTGATTTAAAATGGCCTGGTGTTTCATGGAGTCCAGGATGCCATGGACCCTAACAAGGTTTCAGGGCCTTTGGAGGAAAAACAGCCCCAAAACATCACAGAACCTCCACCAGTTGGGATCAGGCTCTTTTCATTATAGCCATCCTTCTTTTTACACCAAACCCACCATGAGTGTTTATTGCCAAAAAGCTCCATTTTTTCCCCATCAGACCAGAGAACACAGTTCCAGTCAAAGTTGGCGTAGCATTTCACAAACTTCAGGTGCTTATGTTTGTGGTTAACTGAGAGAAAAGGCTTTTTTCTGGAACCTTCCAAATAATCTGTTGGCATGGAGGTGGAGTCTGATGGTGGCTTTGGAGACTTGGAAACCCCAAGATTTTACTTTTCACTAACAGTGATCCTTGGGTAATTTTTTTTTTGCCTCTCTTACCCTCCTCCTCACTGCATGTGGGGGCAAAATTAACTCGGCTCCTCTTCCAGGCGAGTCTGTAACAGTTCCAGTTGGTGTCCACTTTTTTATTATTACCCTAACAGGACATTGGAAACAGACATTTTCAAGTGTTTTTTTATACCCATTCCCTGACTTATGAAGGTCAACACACTTCTCCCTTATTGGGTTTGTGTGTTTCTTATCTTTCCTATGCTGATGTTGAGGGAATTTGACCTCTGTGTCATCGTATTTGTTCCTCAGTTAATCAGGAAGTCATGGATTACAGTGTGAAAGTTCCTACACACTCCAATCAACTCAAAAATACTGTACGATTTAAAGAAATTGGAAACATGCTTCAGTTACATTGTGTTCACTATCATTTCCATTTCCAGGGGCGCCAATAATCGTGGCACATGTGTTTTTGTTGAAAATATATTTTTCTTTGAGTAAATTTATTTCAATTAAAAGTTGGATTTAAAAAAAATTTCAGTGTGAGATGAAGCAAAAAGTGGATTTTGTTTCTATCCATTTTTATTGATTTTTACAAGGGGTGCCAATAGTTATGGAGGTCACTAAATATCACAGTATCGAGATCAGATAGTCACATCACCCAGCGCCAAATCTAATTTCTAATGACTGTGTTACTGACATACAAACTTCACAAGTTCTTCAGATGATGAGTGCAGTGATGAGTCGAGTGTAAAGTGTTGGTGTCTGACGGAGAACGCTAGAGTCTGGTGTGTGTGTGTGGGGTGTCAGGTCAGTGTGTGGTCGGCTGTACAGGAGCTGATACAGTCTCAGTGCTGTTAGACCTGAGCGGTGTGTTTAGACGGAGCAGCGGATTGCGGCGCACCATGACATGTGTAGCTGTAACTGATAAGAGTGATGGACGAGGAGACCATACCCGACAAGCCACAGGGTGCATCTGCTAAAATACTCCAGTTACACTTCATGAGAAACACACACACACACAGGCAATAAATTCCAGGAGGCATTTTATCCTTCTCCTGAGTAAAAGCTGTGTAAACACATTAAAACTGGAGCGATACAATACATTCACACTGTGATAATTATCTGAAACAGGATCACGGTATCGATTTCTGAAACTTTCATTTTCCAGAAAGAGAAATTTTCTCTCAAACCTTGATTAAAACTGACTTGTTAACATTACTAACCTTCAGAATTTTATAACCACAATATAGAGAATGAATTTTCTCAGATTTGTCCCTCTTTTAAATAAATACGGGCAGTTCTTCACCAGAAAGGCCAAAATTATGAAATTATTAAGATTGCTTTAACTTGTCAGCTCAGTGATATTGCTATTAAAGTCTGGAATCCAAGGCAAAATGTACTGAAAACTATATTTAAAAATGATCACAGCCCCAATTATAGCAATGTCACTTCAGAGAAATCTTGGTTTGAATTTAAAAAATGAAAGTTCATTTTTTTCTGACGTAATTCCGTTACTGACTTTTCTTTCCTCATAAAAGATTTTGAATTCAGAGTTAAACATAGCCAATTTTTCTATGCTTTTTTTTTACGGTCAAAAGATACCCCATACAGTGTGACATTTTAATTTAATATATTGAGCACATTATATTGAGTACTGCAACTGAAAAAAAAATCACCACATTTTGTTGTGAATGTAATTCCATTACCAAAGAGCTACCCATGATCCTGCCTGCTCAGTGAGCACTAAAGGTGAGTTTGGAGAAACAATTTCAACTTCAACTCAAGAATCTAACAATGATAAAAGCCAGCAAAATGATCTTGAACATATCTGACATTCTGTATATTTCATAATAAATAAAATCATTGCATTTCAATCTGTTATTTTTACATTCATTTGTATACTTTAAAATCTATGAAATAAATTTCTATACAATTTTATAAATTGTATTTTATATTCACTGTATATATATATTTTTTTTCACCCTATTTTTTTCATCTAAATTTTGTTATAGATTTCTATCTTATGACTTTGACATTATCAAGTCAAAACTTTACAAAAACATTTTAGAGTTCCAACATTAATTTTTTTGTTCCAAAACGAAGTTAAATGTTACTAAAAAAAAGTTTGTTTATATCTGAGCAGCGTATTCCATAAAAGAGCATTTTTCAGATTAAAAGAAGAAAACATAATGAAGGCTACTGGGTTTTGGTGTAAAATGAAGACGTGAGTGTGACAGTCAAAGTGTCCAGAAGAACTGTGGCTGGTTCTGTAAGAT
>JAODIB010000001.1:40823601-40837929 GCA_027575605.1 Sciades troschelii | reverse complement strand
GAGACCCTTAGAGATGAGGTCTGGCTCCAAAGCTGTTCCTCTCCACACAAAATTACAAAGAGCGACACAATCATCAAACTCTGAGTCAGATGTAGATTCAGGCTCCCCTGCAAACTCCTGCCTAGAAAGGGCATCTGCGGCAGCATTACTGCATTACCAGGGTGATACTTCACCTCAAAATCAAACACTGACAGCTGGTCCACCCAGCGCTGTTCTATAGCACCCAACTTAGCTGTCTAGAGGTGACAGAGAGGATTGTTATCTGTAAGGACCACAAACTTTGATCCAAGCAAATAACCCCTGAATTTTTCAGCGACTGCCCATTTTAGGGCAAGTAACTCCAGCTTCATGCTATTATAATTTCAGTCATTCTTCTCAGCCTGGCGTAGCCTGTGACTTGCATAAGCTATGACTTGCTTGGTGTCTCCTTGCTGCTGATATAATACTGCACCTAAGCCATGTTGGCTGGCATCTGTCTCAACTATGAAGGGGCATGTGAAATCAGCAAAGCTCAAAAAGGGGGCAGAGGTAAGATTCTCCTTCAACTGTTCAAAAGTCTGACTGCACGCAGGAGTCCACATTGACTTGAATGCCTGATTAGCCTTAGCTAACTTCCCCTCATGTAGACAATGGTTGAATAGGTCATGCAGTGGCCCAGCAAGCTGTGAGAAACCCTGGATGAACCTTCTGTAATAGCTACAGAATCCTAAAATGGATCTAAGCTCTTTGACATTAACTGGGACCTTCCGCTCCTTAACAGCAGAGATCTTACTTGGATCTGTCCCCACACCCTCTGCTGATACCTCATGACCCAGGAACTTCACTGACTGCTGGAGAAAGGCACATTTCTACAGTTTTACTTTAAGGCCAGTCTCAGCTAGTCTCTTGAATACAACTTCTAGTCTGTCCAAGTGCTGCTCAAAGGTCTCAGAGTAAACTAAAATGTCATTCAAATACACTAGGAGTATCTGGAAAATTAGGTCACTCATAGTAGGCTGCATAAGTCTCTGAAATGTTGCTGGTCCATTACAGGCACCAAATGGCATCCTCACATACTCAGACAGACCAAACAGTGTGATGAATGCTGTCTTATGTCTGTCTCTCTCATGCATGGCCACTTGATGGTATCCACTGGCCAGATCTATAGTGAAGAAGAACTTGGCACCACTCAAGGCATCAAAACTCTCATCAATTCTTGGTAACGGAAAGGCATCCCATCTTATCTTTGAACTGAGTTTTCTGAAATCAACACATAACCTCAGACTACCATCAGCTTTCCTCACAAGTACTACAGGGGAAGCATATGCACTGGAACTCTCCTGAATGACTCCCTTTTTCAATAACTGGCTGATATGCTCCCTGACCTCACTGTACTGCGTAGGAGGAATTAGTCTGTATGGTTGTGTCACCGGTATGTCATCTGTAAGGTGTATCTCATGCTTCACTTTGTCAGTACAGCCTAAATCCTCATACTCAATGGCAAATATGCTAATATACTTCTCCAGCAGAACCTTCAACTTTGCTTGCTGTTCTGAACTACCACCGATCTGCAGCTGATCAAGGATGGACTGTGTGGTAGCAGGCTTAGCTGTTTGCTTCTTGACACTGACTCGCTCAGTATCAGTGGAGATTCTCTGAAACTTCACTTACATCATCAGTATAGACACTGCTTACATGAGTCAAAACTCCTAGTCTTGTCTTGGGCTTCAACCACACATCCTCATCAGATATGTTCATAACTTGGGTTGGAAATGTGTGGTTCTCTGATGTCACCAAGGTGGGTAAAACCACTAAACCTTCAGGTAATGGTGTGTTCATGGGGTCTAACATCAATAAGAGATCATCCTCTTTTACAGCTGTGAGCCCCTTAGCCATAACTGTTGCTACAGAGAAAGCTGGTACATGGACAATATCTTTCCCAGAGATGTTAGCAAATGAAACTTTATCCTTTACATGCACTATTTGAATTTTCTGGAAAGCCTCTCTCCAGTTGGAGTCAAGTGCACCCCCTAGGTTAGTGTCAAACTCGGCATGCACCAGCTCTTTGCATTTTTTCACAATGTTCATGCCTATGAGACCTGGGTTGACTGCATCTTTGATGATGAGAAGCCCATGTTCAGGAATAGTCAGACCCATAGCTTCTACATCAAGTTCCACATAATCCACATAGGGTATATTTAACCTATTGGCAGCTGTAATCTTTAACCATTCAAATGTAGGATGAATATCCTCATCTTTGCCAGACAAGTGTTCTCTGAGAAGCCCTCTGAAATGCTACTGACCAGTGTCCAGGAGGCATGTGGTTGTCACACCCTTGAGTTTTACTTCAACTGTTTTACACTCCCCTACTGCTCACCCTAATATCTTGCTTTGGTCAAAACTAACTTTCTGTGAGCCATCTGTTTCCCCTTGGCTGGTTTGGCTCATGACCACCAAGGGTGCTAGTTTTCCTGTGTCACAGACTGGTCAGCTGATACCTCATCCTGATACCTCTGTGACCAGAGACACTTCTTTGCTATGTATCCCACCCCATTACACTTAAAGCATATAGGCTTCCCATCTGGTGTGTACCTGGGCTGGTGTCTAGCTTGCTGCTTAAGCTCTGGGGCTGTCTACTGAGTACCACATGTCAAATCCTTTACAGCACTGGTCAACTCAGCCAATGCTTTAGTCAGCTCTATTATCTGTTTATCTTGGCAAGCAATAGCTCTCTGCACCTGATCTATGATGGCATGTTGATCACTCTCTGTTGTAACTACAGAGCACATGGGTTCACTGACATCTGACTGAACCTGCCTGCTCTTGGCAACCCTGGGAAAATTGGACCTACTATCCTCCATCTGCCACCAGAGAGCCTCATCCCTGATATCTAAAATGCTGGACTCTAGTTTATCCCTGACTATTTTGCAAAGCTCCCACCTAAGACCTGCATCCCCCAAACCCTCAATGAACTGGTCTCTCAACACTACTTTTTCATTAGGTACAGTGTCACTGGACTGTTTCTTTACAGAGTTCAAGAGCTGTGACAATGCATGGGAGGTCCTCACCATCTAACTGCTTCTGGTTATGAAAGGTCTGTAAAAGTTTACTAGCACTGGGCTTTTCTCCAGAAGCATTTCTCAGATGAGAATAGAGCTCACTGATCTCCACCAACTGACCTCCTGTACATAGTCGCACCTCCTCTAACGCAGGACCATGGAGAAGTGACGGTATGCAATCACAGTGCCCTTCTCAGGATTGTTCGCTTGTTCTTAAAACCATCTGAACATCCTGAATGAACTCTTCCATAGTCCTGTCATCTTTATCATACTCCCCACTAAAAGGTTGGATATGATGTTCCCGTGGAATGTAGACAAAAGAATGTGTAGGTACACTGTTTGCTCTATTGGCTTTTGTCTCATCGTGCAATCTGGTAAGTTCATCACGCAATCGGTTAAGCTCTTGTAATTGTCCCTGAATTCCTGCCCTAGGATCCGAACTTCCACTAGCTGTGTCCCCTGACACCGGGACTGACTGACCATTATCATTGGTAAGACCATCCTTGTCACCAGATTCACTAGACATTGTGGAGATCTTACCATTTACTCAGTCCAAAAATTATCAACTTTCAGTTCAAACAGATAAATACCAAGGTGTGGCAGCGGGGGCGTGGTCAAGCATCGGTCTGTGACTGGAGGGCGGAGTCAGGGAAGGTAAGCGGCAGAATCACTGCACCTGATGTCAGTTAACCTGTGTTTGTGTGTCTTCCCCAGTGACTGCGCCCTATAAAAAGAGAGAGAGAGCAGAGGAAGGGAGCTCTCTCCCCAACCAGAAGACTTGTGTGTGTGCGTGCGGGTGTGGCTGGGAGAGTATGAAAAGCTGAAAAGCTATCAATAAAAAGAGTTTTTGGAACTCAGTTCTGGCCTGCCGTACTTCTGTGCTCCACCCACTCACTCTGATTCCTACACATTGTATTGAAAAATGTTGTTTTTGAACTGACAGACAATACTCTCACAAATTTTGGCACAAAGGCAGGAGCCATGACTTATCCTTGCATGTAAAGACTGAGCCTTTGGTGCATGCTCCTTTTATACCCAATCATGTTACCAATTAACCTGCTTATTGTGGAATCTTCCAAAATGGTGTTACCTGAATATCCTACAGATATATTTTCAGCCTTATTTTGCCTCTGTCCCAACTTTTTTTTGAGTGTTACAGGCATCTAATTCTAACTTCATTTATATTTACAAAATAGAATTAAGTTGGTCAGTAAAACTATTGCAAATCTTTTCTTTGTACCTTTGTCAGTTAAATAAAGGTTCACGTGAATTAACAAATCGCAGATTTTTGTTTTTATCACATTTTGGAAAATAGCCCAACTTTTCTGGAAATGGGGTTAGTAGATTAATATGCATGTTGTTCAGGAATTATTTTCCCTTTAATGTAAGTCTAAAATGGTTAAGCTTGCTTCAGTGTTCACGGCTCTATGCCCAAGCGTGAAAACCTTTTTCTCTGCTTGTGCATAATCTATTGCCAAGAGAGCAGAGTGTATAATATATGAGACAGATTTAGGAGGTCTTTTTTAATCTCAGTTGACTGGTTCTTTATGTTGGTCCTGTGCCCTGGGGTTCTGTAATAAAATGCATATAATAGTCATGTCTGCTTGTGAGTCATGGTTTCTTCTATGCAGTATTTTTAAGTTGCTTCTCTGCTGCAGTAAATCAAACACATGCATAGAAAGGGGCTGATGTATCAAACAGCATGGAACTAAGATCAATTTCTCACTCTTGTATCCTAAACAATGTGATGACATTAAAAGCACTAAAAGTCTTCTTATGACCCTTTAAATCTTTTCTAATCTGCTACACTGTGTTGTGCTAATTTTAATGGAAATGAGGAGCAGAAGACCATTTCCGTAAGATATGTCCTTTATTATTGGATATTCATACGCAGAAGAAAATTCCCTACAGTCAGAAGAGAAGAAGGGATAAGAAAATTGTGATGCAGCTATGCTCTCTGTATCCATCAGTTGTTTGAATAAATCAAGATGGAGGACAGCAATGTTAGTTTTCATGTTATTCTGTCTGGATTTCTGAGTGGAGGTCAGGGAGAAGACAATCAGTCAAAACCGCAGTCTTTCTGTGTAAATAAAGTGTGCAGACTGTATTTATGACTGCTCCATGGCCTTATCAGGCTGATATGCCATATTAAAGTGGCTGGGGAAGTTATTTCAGCTGAGGTCAGGGAAGTCATCAAAGCTAGCAGAGGCTTTCAGGCATGTGCTACCTGACCACCCGTCACAGCACATTGAACTGGACAAGCGAGAGACGTGATGGAAAATAGTGACAAGGGGAGGAAGAGGAGTCAAGCTTTCATCTTAAAACATCTGTCCCTCGTGTCTCTGCTGTGTGTATTTGTGCTTGACCCAGCCTGCAAAAGCAGAAAAATGTCAAGAGTGATTATGCTCATTCTGACCAGTTTGTGCCATCACTGTCATATCCTATTGGTTTATTTATTTATTTGTCCATTGAATGTTGAATACTGACATGTGGAACATCAAAATCGGTCATAGGCTGATGTTTCTCAAAATAAACAATGATGGATTTCACACAGTAATTGAGTCTCTTATTCCCCTAATCATCACCACCAATGGGTATGTTTTTAATGCACATTTCCCTTCACATGGTTTGTGTTTTACCATAATTTAACAATATTAAATTAGAACAGTTTCAGCTAAATGTAATCTAACAGGTGTCATTTTGTAAACACAGCTGTTTTGGTATTAGCCACACAAGCATTTGTGTTCTATTCCCAAATATTTTCCATCTGCAGTGAAATTCAAATGCATTGTGGGTATTTGACCTGATATCTTTATCTCATTCCCTCCAATTTTGTCTAGTTTGACAACATGAACATAAAATATGCTTTCCTGAACATCCCACCATTGCTTGTCTACCATATAAAGCAGCCAAATATATGTGAAACCAGCGTGGGCTGTTTCTTCTACCTGCCAGAAGAGGCACCCCTCCATTGAATATTGAACCTGTTTCATAACTTCCTGTCTGATGTCTATATAAGGACAAGAAACATTCATCCTTATTGCACACTGTAAAAAATGATGACCCCATTAAGTCATGTCAACTTATTTCTTCTTTTTCTTTTTTTCTTTTTAACAATTATCCAATTGTCAAGACAAGTGTTGGATATTGAACTCAAGTTTATAAGTTTTCAAAAAAATTTAAAAAGTAAATAAACTTTAAGTAAAGGAAACTTTAAGTAAAGTAGTCTGGGTTGTCAGTGTTAATTCAACTCATGTGTAAGTTATGAGTTGAAATTGGGAAATGGGGGAGGAAGAGGGATGATGATGGGAAAATACCAGGAAATACAAAGAAGTTGCTTGATTCAGTGTGAAATGATTCAGTGTGAAGTTTAAGGAAACTTCAACTTGCCATTATTAGTCAAGATGAGAAATAAATCTAAGTAGAAACAATTTAAAACCATGATTGCCCTTAACTTAAAATGGTAACTGATATGATTATCTTATCTCGAAACTGTGAGATGAAATAGTGAGGAATTGTATATTTCTTTGACCAAATAGTGAGTTTTCTTGAATGGATAATGAAGTATAGCTAAATGTTTTAACTCAGAGTATCAAGCTGAAACAAGAGGTGATAATTAGTTAAATACATTTTTGAGTTAGGTTATTTTCAAATTGAGTTTACACACATTTTTAAAGCCAAACAAAGCCCAAAAAATAAACTCTGTTTGCAAGTTCCCTGATATACCACCCACACATGTTTCAATTAAAATTAAAACTTTATAACAACAATTTATCCATTTTAAAAGTTGCAATATTGTTAAAAATAGGCTTACCTGGGTGTGGCCATTTGCACCAATTTGTACTTGCGCGCTAGTACACCATTTGCCTTCGTCACACAGAACCAACGGCTCAGAAATATTCTGTAATTTTTTTCGCAGTTTTGCTGCGTAAACATGAAAAATGTGCCTGAACAAAAGGCAATTCAACCTTATATGTTTAAACCAGAATATGAGCCCAGGGAGGAAGAAACAAACAGTACAACTGATTCCAGCAATACCAGAGGTGTTGAAATGCAGCCATTTTGTTGCTTGTTCCTTCAAAGTAATATCCTTTATAGGGCAAAAAATTATTTCCCTTTGCAATGTTTGGGCTTATTTTTACATCTAAACACTTGACACTCTGGCATCCTCAAGGTTGTTTACAACAATTTAGAAGTAATGTAGAAGTGATGTATCCACTAGATCTCAGGCTCGGTTAGTCATGCGGTGAGTAAGCAATGTCACAATATCAGATTCTCTCACATAATTTGCACTCAGAAAGTCATATCTGAACCTCGGAGAAAGTAAGATGGCAGCATCCAGGGAAGTTTTACTTTAAAATAAAAAGAATCAGTACACAGTATATGGGTACAAAGATGAACAAATGAATAATCAAACATGTCTTGTATGGATATTATTTGTCAGTATAAAGGAGTTTAATTTTTGTGTTTTGTTTGGCTTAAAGGTAGCAGGTGAACTTTTGTTTCTAAGTTGAACCAACTTCAACTTTCTTACAGTCTTACAGGCAAAGTCTTGCCTCTTTCATTGTGTGTATAAAGTTTGAGCATTGTTTGTCGTCATTATCGATTGCGTATCTTGACCGTTCCCATGCTATCTCGATTTTATACTCTTGGATTTGGTATTTTTGTGTCTTTTTCCTGGATTTCCTTTTGACCTTTGACTGTAAATTTGGATTATGGATTTTGAAGATTTTTTAATAGTAAACCTGAAGCACATAGAGCCTCACACTTCTCCAAAGTATCATGTGTTAGAGTAATTAAAATACCTTATACAGAAAATGTCATTGCTATAAGTTCCACCATCTTGGAAATGTGGAAATCAGATGTAAGTGTTACCAATTTTTCCCCTCATACACACTATAATGCAAAAGCTGGATTTATCCAGCTTCATTTATCGAGATTAAGAAAATAACTGAAAATAGTAAAAAAAAAAAAAAAGGTTTATTGTAGATGGAAGGGCAAAATGTGTAAGACCATTTTGTGTCCTGTGTCATTCTACTTCAAAATATTAGATTGTACACTGGAGTAAAAGTAAATGCCACCTTCTTGAGAAATATCTCAATTTAACATTAAAATTACTCAGTGGAAATCTGTCAGCTCCAGGTTTAAAGTATCTGATATGAGCTACCTTGTCAACTATCTTTAATGTTAAATCAACAGTCTTTAATGGTACCTGTTATAATACAGTGAACAGTATCGATGTACAGTCATACCCAAGGAGTTTTCTCTGATTAGATTAAAAGGAATGATTTGTCATTTGCTGGTCATTCAAATCTTCAGATTGGCTCTTTTAGATGAATGTTTAAGGGCAAATCACAGATTTAAAAAAAAAAATCATCTTACAAACCAAAAGTCAATCCCCAACCCCGCATCCCACCCTTGTTTTTGGTTAAATTGTAATATGACAATAAGCAGTTAATGTGTCTGGGGAAAACAGCCATTTGCTTTTAAAAATGTAATAAATGAACATTTCTCAAGTAACATTCTCAAGTTAAATAACTACTACGAAACATAATTCAGTACAGAAAATAGTATTTCTATGTAGTTACTATTCCCCACTGTTCAATGCCATCCAACCTGGCATTATGGTTAAACATTGCAACATATGAACGATGAAGTTTCTTTCATAATGCCCACAATTTTTGCATCTGACATTGTAATTAGTCTGCTTAAATAGTTTCTAATTCACCTCATTTAATTTGAGAGAAATTTTACTCAGATTGACCTCAATCAATTTGCTCCATACTGCTTTAGATTACATTACATTGCATTTTTTTCTTTCAGTTGTCTGATTATTATTATTATTACATCATTAGACTAAATGTAGCTAGTGTAAGAATTAAACTATTTTATTGCCGTAATAGGATTGGCAGTAATATTGAGACTGAAGCAGAGTTAAATAGAACGCTGCATCTCAGAGTGTGTGACCTTCATGGAAATATATTAACAGAGCTGGTGTGTGACATGCACCCCTGCAGAGTTTCCCCCTCTGGCTACAGTGGCATTGAATTAAGCGGATACAGTCTCGCAGTGGATGCTGTGTGTGTGTGTGTGTGTGTGTGTGTGTGTGTGTGTGCTTGTACTTGCTACGTTTTGAGGACTGGAATATATTTTGTTTTGTTTTGTTTTTTTACCAGTTGAGTTTGAACATTTTTGGGAAGTGAGGACATTTTGTCTGGTCCTCAGTTCTTCAAAGGGCTGTTTGAGGGTTAAGACTTAGTTTTAGGGTTTAGTTTCGAATTAGGTTTGGATTAGGGTTGGGGTTACGCATTTAGTTGTGATGGTTAGGGTAAGGGGATGGGGAATGCATTATGTCAGTGAAAGTCCCCACAAAAACAGAAGTATAAGTGTGTGTGTGTGTGTGTGTGTGTGTGTGTGTGAGAGAGAGAGAGAGAGAGAGAGAGAGAGAGAGAGATAAGTTGGCATATGGCTTTACTTAAAACAAGATGGGGATGACACAGCACACATGCTGACATCCACCCTCACAAACACACACACACACACACACACACACAGAGCTTTCATAATATACATCAACTACTGTCTGATGAGAACCACATTAAGAGCTTTCAAGTGTGCGAGTGATGTGTGTGCTTAGGTATGTGTGTATGTGTGTTGCTCCATTTTGATGCACCTAACAGGATTAAATGAGCCTCTGATCCAGAATCTAAAGCCCAGACACAGACAGCAGAGGGATGAATGAGTGTGAGAGAGGACAATCAAATGTGGTACTCCGAGATGAACACAAAATATCTCATGAGAAATTGAAGGAAGAACTAGGGAGTTATGGGGTGCTGGGAATGGGAGGGTGATGGAGTGGGTGGGGTGAGGTGCTAGGGGGAGTTCAGAAGTGGTGCTAAAGGACAGGAAGAGTTGCAGAATGAATTAGTTCCCAATGTGTTAGAGCCCCTCACTCTCACAAAACTTTAATTGGAATTTTTATGTCCCATTTGTCTTTATCAGAGCTATGAGAGAGCATCCCAGCTGCGAAAGAGGCACCTCTAGGGAGACTAGCACAGACTGTCCCGAATTTACACAGAGACCAACTCTCTTTCAGAAACACACACACACACACAAACACACATACACCCCTGTGCACAATTATACATATATTCCTAGTCCACTTTCTATGCTACTCAGAGACAAGAAGAAATGTAAATGTTGGTGCTTTATAGGTCTTTGTGTCTAGACACGCACGCACACACACACACACACACACACACACACACACAACCACCTTTGCTAATGCAGATACTCCTTTGGCCATAGCTCATAATATGAATATTCATAACACTTTGATTGCAAGGTTGTAGAAACATCTGGTAACAAATGCATGTGTTTTATAGCTTTTTAATGCTTCCCAGATAACACACCACTGGAGACCTTCGGTAAGCTCAGCCCTGTAATTCTGCAATTAGGTTAAATGAATACTCTGATGTATTTCATCTTAACATCTATCTACAGTATTGGTAGCATATGTGTAATAACTTTCAGGCTGTACTGAGGGAAGAAAAGAATGTACTCAATCTACTTATAAAGGAAGTCTATGCACAGCTGCTGAACCCTAATGAGTTTAAAATCTGTACAGTACCAGTCAAAAGTTTGGATACACCTTCTTTTTCAGTGATATTTCATTATTTTTATTCGTTAAGAGATACTTCATGTCTGAAAATAGTGATGGTTGTCGGTTCTCATTACTTAGTTGAGCAGTTCTTGATATAATATGGATTACTACAGTTGTGAAATAGGGCTATTTACTGTATTGTTATTATTTACTATTTCTGTTTGATCTCAAATGCATTAAGAAAGCAAGAAATTGCACTAATTAACTTTTGACGAGGCACAGCTGTTAATTGAAAAGCATTCCAGGTGACTACCTCATGAAGCTGGTTAAGATAATGCCAGTAGTGTGCAAAGCGCCATCAAGGTAAATGCTGGCTACTTTGAAGAATCTAAAATATGAAACATTTTGTTTACCACATAATTCCATCCATGTTCCATATATATATCATAGTTTTGATGTCTTCAGAATTGTTCTACGATGTAGAAAATAGTCAAAGTGCACAAAAACCTATGAATGAGTAGGTGTGTCCAAACTTTTGACTGGTACTGCAGCCATTTGCAAAAAAAAAATCCTGTATGATAATAAATAAGGGAAACTAATGTAAGCGGGTTCAAAAAAAAAAACCCACACAACACACCACACACAGACATTTCCCATGCCACGAGCTGACCTGAAGCCCCACTGCGTTGCTGTGTACGGGCATTACGCCCCCTATCTGCTGAAAGAACACATCACAGACCATCACCAAACAGCTACAAAGATGAGGGGCAGAGGATTGTCGGAGTGATTCAAAATACAGAAAATGGCTGTTTTGACAACGTGCGTTGCACTTGAAATGTTAGCAGGGTGTGTTTGGGTGTGTGTAAAAGAAAGCGAGAGACTTGCCTCTCCTGCTGCTCTGTTCTGGCATGCCCTCTCCAGCCGCAGCTGGGTCCTCAGTGAACCTGTGAAGGCACTGCAGGGTTACTCATTTCGCCATTCTCTCCCTGTCAGCATGTATACATCATGCTTCATGTCCATCCAACACACGTTCTGTATAAAAATATGTCTTTCTATTTCTCTCATTCACAAATGTATATAATCATGTGTTGTGTGTTAAAACTGTAAAAATGAAAACTTGAAAGATTATGTACATGTCAATATTTCTATGTCCTGTAAAATAACTATAATAAGAATGACAACTGTTAATATGCTCCCCTTTTTACTGCTCCGTCCGATCATTGCCTTATTTTTGTATTATCCTGCACTACATTTACCTTTATTTTGTACTATACTGGGGGTTTTTTTGCTTTTATTTTACACTTCATTGCTTTTACTTTGTATTATTTCTTCCGCCTATTTATTTATTTATTTGTAATTGGCATTCATAGTGGACAGCAAACTAAGAATTTCATTGAACAAGAGGACATGTCCTTACTATGCATATGACAAACACTTTGAACTTGAACTATACAGCTGTGCGTTTTCATGAACAGCTGGATATTTTAGACTCTTACATTGTGTCTGTTTTCTGGGCATCCCATTCTCGTCTCCACTGGCCAGTGGCGTTACGATGACGAGCCAACCTCTCCTCATCTATCTGAGCACGCTCCTTTTTCCAGCGAAGATATTCAGCCCGTTCTCTGCCCGTCATCGACAAAGTCATATCCACAGAGCTTTTTCCTGCAGGCCTCCGGCTCTTTTAAAAACATACAGAGCAAAAGACAAAGTCACACTACTACCGCAATTAGCATGATGTCGTTCAGAGGAGTGCCAAATAATAAAATTTCAATTTGTACTGTAAATGTAATGAATTCCTAACCGTCCATTCTTTCTCTGCCTCAGCTCCAGTCTTAACATTTTCAAAATCCAGTCCACCCCAGTTGCGAACGTGTCTGCGGCTGCCCTCTTTGCGATCTGTCTCAGGAATTGGCCCACTGCGGCGTGGATCATCCAAAAAGTTCCGGATGGGGTTCTTTTCACCATCAGTCTTGATGAACAGACGCAAATATTCAACAACAATGTATGCCCATGTCAATATTTCATCTAAAAGTAGACTAGAAGATAGGGAGTCTTTGAGTTACTGACCCTTTGACCTCTCTCATACTCTGCAATCTTCTCCATCTCCTCATTCATCTTCTCAATGTTCTGCCGTCTCTTCTCTTCCCATTCCTGAGCAAAGGCAAATGCATCAAGTAATACAGTACAGCTAATATTTTTACAATAAGACTAGTGTATAGTTTTTAACAGAAAGTCGCCTTTGATTTTCTGTCTGCCCCAGAGCCACCCTGCTGCATGCTTCCTCTTCCTCCTCTTCCTCCCCGGCGTCCTCGGGAGCGTTCATTGTGGGAAGGGCCCTCTCCTCCTCCTCCTTCCCCTTCCCGTGGTTCTCTCCTGTCAGAGCGGTGACCACCTCCACGCTGACCACCTCTGCTCAGCCGCCCAGATCCTGTTCTATGTGAGGGACGTCCAGCGAACCCCTCTTCTGTTTCACGATCACCATGGTGTGGTGCTGATTGCCTATCATTCACCACTCGACTTTCCTGTAAATGTGAGCAGAGATCAGAATCAGACCTTCAGCTTATAATTCACATGTCTTATGTAAGATCATCAGCTCTTAAGTGCAAACCTACTCTGTTCTACTCTCGCCTCATACGGACATACTGTCCTTACTGGAAACACTGGGAGCCCTTTCTGAACAGCTAGACAACCCTGAAATACAGTAGTAACATGTGTCATGATGATGATTTATAGTTCCATGACCAGTAAGACTCGGATGTAGCTGCTTTTGGTTTGCAGAAACAACCAGTGCCATCATTTTAATGAACAGAACACAAATTCGGATTAGAAATATTCAAAAAAATAAAAAAGTGGCAGTTTAGCAATACATAACTTGTTACTAACACTGTTTATGCTCCAAACAATCGTGAGTGCTCTCATAAAATCGACGATCAAAATACAGAATTAAGATACTTAAGCCAGGTTTATGCTGTAAGATGAGAGAAATCTTGGCATCTGAAAAGTCCTCACACTGCATGACTCAAACTCTCCATACTTACACTGTATGGCAAAATCCATCAAAGTCAAAACACTGACATCAGAATTGCACTTTGTAAACCTCTGAGGCTTGCATCAAAACTTCTGAATAATTACTATTCAGTAACAGAAAAGAAATTTTTTTTTTCTTGGTCTCGTCAATGATGAATATTTTGTGTTCTAATATGCCTCATAATCCAGAAGATTGTGTCTCTGATTAATTTACTATTGAGCAGGCTTGTAGTACTCGAGTCCAGGACTTGGACTCGAGTCCGACTCGTGCCCTAATTTTAAGGACTCGTGACTTGACTCGGACTCGTGCATTAACTGCATTAGGACTCTGAAAATGGAGACGAGGACTCAGTTTTTTCTTTATTTTTTTGTAACACGTCATAATTTGGCACAAGATATTTATATCTACAGTACATTCATTTTGTACTAATTTCGTGTAAGAGTGTCACACCAGCGTGCCTTGGCGTGTGCATCAGATAGACTCCTGGGCAGACTCCGGACAGCGCGCACACCGTAAACAACTCACACCTGCACAGGATTAAGGCGCAGTCAGCGCGCCTATATAAAAACTGTGAAAACACACTTACTTTGCGAAGTATTGAGTTGTGTTGCTGATACATTACCGAGCCTTATTTCCTTGTTTGGTTTCCTGATCCCTGA
>JAODIB010000001.1:32142316-32153895 GCA_027575605.1 Sciades troschelii | reverse complement strand
GAAGAAGAAATCACTATCATTTTAGAACACGTAAGAAGGTGTGGATACACTTGGGAGTGAAGTGATTTGATGATGATGATGATGATGATGATGATGTTGTTCATCCTTTGGGGTTGAAGATGACCATGACTTCAATTTGGTGGGTGGCGGTTGTGGGTCCGGAAGTGACTGATGAGGCCAGTCCGGGCTTTGAAGGTATGCCCACATGTCGGGCACACATGGGTAAGTGCTGTAGTGGGGGTGGCTACAGCCCGAGCCCTCTGTGTAGCCCGTCTCCTCTGAGCCTCGGTGATGTGCCCCATCTCCACCGCACATGCACCACTGGTGAGTTTTAATTGAATTTGAAGTCATGACTTGGATGTGACTTGGATTAGAGTGAGGGAGAGTTGCACAGCTGTCAGCCTCACTCTCTCGTCCCGACCGAACTGGGTCCAGGGGCAAGACAGAATCAAGACTGCTAGAGTTAGGTTGGGATGCAGTGGATGGCACAGTGTTCTACGTGTTGCACTGTGCTCTGATCACGCTCCACAAACGCTTTGCTGGTTCCACCTTCCTGCCCATTGAACCACCAGGTGGTGGTCTCCTCCGCGTAGTCTACCAAGTCCAGTCTTCGGTCGTAACCCTGACCAGGGGGTGCGAGGGGTTGCTAGTGCTTGCTCAAGGCACCACTCCAGGCTAGTAGAGGGAAGGAGATGCCTTACTACTGCATTGCATGGTGGTCAATGATGGCACATACCCACTGCCCTGGTGAAGTGATTGACAGTCTTGGCGATGTACTTGACCTTGGTATTGGGAGAAGGGGGTGGGTCTACCAAATGAGTAGGTTTACCTGACTTCGACTCTCACTGCATAGACTCTGGCTCCAAATTTGACAACATGATGGAGGAATTTTGGATTGATTCTACAGAATGGAAGGGCATGGAGCCACGCTGCCCTTTTTTTTTTTAACAGACATTGGGTGGTATCAAAGGAAAATAATACATTTTGATAAATGTGGCCTATTCAGTATCATCACAGCAATAATCTGCAAACCAAAGGTAGTCTATGGTGGAACAGAACAGATGTGAGTCAAGGAAAGGAATCTCATTCACACAACAACACTCAGTCATTGTAGGTCCATATCCAAGTTTCAAAGTTTCTGGATTTTTTTTTTTTTTTCTTTCTTTTAAAACATAACTGTAACACAAGTGGGCATGTGCATACAGGCGGTAGTCCAACATGATTCACAGTTTGGAATCAGGAGCCACAATGATATGTGTTTTATACCTTTTCTGTATAAACAAATCTTGAATTTTTGCATTGTTGTCATATGTGATCTTACATAAGAACCCTCACATTAAAACATGATCAGAAGTACATTGCATTGTTGTTAATCTTCAGTGGCTTTATTTGTAAGACAAAAGAAACAAAAAAAGTGGCAAGACAGTAGGCAAACACCTGGAATAAAAGAAGAAAAGGGGGAAGAAAAAGAAGAGACAGGAAAAAGTTGAGATCAAAGCAAGTGACAGGAGGGAAAGTATTAAAAATGGAAAAGGAACAGCAGACTATTGAAGGAGGGAAAATGATTAAAAGACAGGTTTATTTAAACAGTGAGGATTGTCCTTTGGAAAGGAAGAGTTAGATCCATCTTTTCTGAATGTAAAAGTTAAATGTGATCCATGTGTGTGTGTTTCTTTAGTGCTGAATGGGCCTCCAATGTCAGTCAAAAAAGAACGAGAGGCAGAGCTTATGATGGGAAGGAGGGAGCAACGCAGTGGAGAAGTGATCTGCATCGACGATTGAGGCCAGCCATAATCCCCAGCCCTACACACACACACACACACACTCAAGCCTTTCTCCTGTTCTCTCAGCAGAGCTAAAGTGATGAAAGTATGTCATGGCCAGGATGTGATTGGCAAAATGAACAACAAATTAGGGGAAAAAATCCTCTGAACACACAACACATAACTTTAACTGGCAAAGTATCTAGTTATTATAATAGCACTGCTTTGATGAAAACCAGTACAACAGGCTGTATTAAAAAAACAAAACAAAAAACAAACCCAGAACACAAAACTACTTTCAAATGTCTGCCTTGTTGTCTATCTATTCTCGCTCAAATTCTGCCTTGAACCAACTGCTCTCTCTCTCTCACACACACACACACACACACACACACAACTACAGAACCTCATTTGCATCCTGCCTTTGTAAAAGCATTTGCCAGGCCTCATATCATCCCCTTGTTTCAGCAGCATGCTTTCCCATTCTGTGTTTCATGTAAAAAGAAACATATCCGTGCATCCAGCCGTGCCTCCCATTCCGTACTACAATCCTAGTAACAGCAGGATTTTTTTTTTTTTTTTTTGGGGGGGGGTCATTTCAGTACAAGTAGCTGTAAAGCTAACACTGAGAATAGTGCTGTTCACTACCTTAACTGTTACAGTTATCGAGATGAAATCGATTTCTTTAAGATGCAGCTCTTACTTTTGTAATTATTCCACATAATATTTGGATTTTCGAGCTGCCTGATATGATTACAAAGGAGAGACATTTAAGACAGAGGCATTGGTCATGGTCTCCTGTTTGACTAGACAGGCCTTTATGGCATTAGCTTTTGGAACATAAGCATTGATATGTATTTAGATTGGCACATACGAATTAAGCCATGACATGTCATTAAATTAAACTTCTGAAAGTATTTTTTAGCTGTCATCTTCGTGATGGTTACTATATATCAAGTTCAACAGTGCTTTACCTGCTCTAATTCCCCCTCTGGCTCCATTCTATCTTTCCCTTATCTCCACATTACTGTACTCTTCCTTGCTCTTATACAGACAAAAAAAGAAAATCACCTACTTCTTTATGTCTCAGCACTCCTTTCCACTTTGATTTTCATATTTCTCTTTCTCCTTTTTACAGAGTCTCTGAATTGTTTGCATATTTAAGCTCAGTTCATTGTGTTTTTAATCCTTGTTCTTTGCACCTATAATTATTGTTAACGTTACAGTTGATGTCGTCCTTGATGTTACGATTGCGAAGCTTCTACCAAATGAAAATAAGAAAAAAAAAAAGAAAGATAATTCTTCGTATGTTTGGTCCATGATGTTTCTCTATATACAGCATATTGTTATAATAGCCAACGAAGAGGTTGAACGAACTTCGGAACAGTTAACATCTTTCTAGCTTGCGATCTACAGTAGATTTGGGGGCTTGCAAGTAATCTGCACACAGTGGATCACTCATGTAATCCTAAAACGCATTGACTATATAATGACTTCATCTATTATATCTAAGATTAGAAAGCAAAATCCCTTCATTGTCTCTGAAAACTTGTAAACTTGACACCTTTGGCTGCTGAAATGCACAGTATTAATGACATAAGCGCCTTAACAGCAAAACAACTGTAAAGAGTTGAACAGAGTATAATTCTGCACCTGCTTGCTCTTACATTATCCTTAGCTAGGCCTCAACTCAAAGAGGTAGATAACGAGTTGAAAATTTAATTTATTTGCTCTACTCCCTTGCATACCTCCTGTGTGAAGACTGAGAAAATTACATTTCAGTGCTTGACTAAAATTGGGAGAGTTCAAGTGTTGAATCAAGCACCACTTTTTGTCCACTCTGTATTTCTGTTTTTATTTGTTTCTGTTCCAGCATTTCATTTATTAATAAGTGTCACTGTGTAAGCTGTGGTTCCGAACCAGTTCCAAATCAGTGGCTATGTTGTGATTTGACTCCAGGTGGACGAACGGAACATGTTAATAATGCATCTCTCTTTTCTTTTGTTTTGTTTGTAATAAAGATTCGAATGAAGACATGTAAAGCTGTCTTAATTCTTAGCAAACCAAACAGCTTATTATGGGAAAGGTGAAACACTAGGACAAAACAGGACATGCTTGTCTATCTGTCATTACGGTTTTCAGCCTTTAGTAAATGATTCATCTTAGTGCCTAGTGTCGTACACGTGATGAGTCAGAACCTGGCTATTAAATCCATATACACCGGTAAACAAGAAGCCATAGCATTTTACCAACTTTTTTTTAACCTTATTTATTGTGTAAAATCAAATGATGACAGTTATAACAAATAGAAACTGCAACCTCTCACACACATTCGGTTTGACCATCATGAACTCTGGCTCTGTTTGGATTTTGGCTTTATGTAAGAGTATAATTCAGTCAACCATTTTTAACGGTCAAAGAGATAATTTAAGGTCCATCAAATTAAAACTAACATGTGCATATTACTTTCGATTTAGGCTAAAGGGCCATGAAATTTAAACTGCCATTGCAGTTACCCTGATCACACATGTACATTCACACACACACAGCCATTCCTACACTCCACCTCAACCCAGACGAATTTATCTTGGATGCCGTTTCTGAACAGCAGAAACCCCTGCAGCAATCCAAATGTGGATTCTGTGCAAAGAGCAACCCCGAAGAGTGGAAATAAAGAAAAATGTCGGGGGGGGGGGACTAGCTAGGGGAGACAAATGGGAATATATTACTGCTCCAGGTTTTTTGGTTATTTACTTGAGACTATAAAGGAAGTGAGAGTCGAGGGCATGGGGAAACAATGGGGGTGCAGATATACAAAAGGGAAGCTGAGGTATGATTAGGAAATTCAATCAGCACAATGTGCATTTAAAATGGCAAGCGTTCCACTTCAGACCTAATTAACTCGCATTGTTATGGTAGTCTTAAAGCCAAGAGATGTTGACATATGTTGTTGAAAATGAAACACTACTTGTTTCGCGCATGATTAACCCGTGAGATAAAATGCATTTAAAAGTTGCAAAAAAGTTGGTATAAAATCTGCAACTTTACCTTTAAAAAAATTTAAGAATTGAATGTGCATTGTATTAAAAAACAACATAGGTATATGTGACTGTTACAAGATTTATCTATAGCAATGAACACATGGAAGTGCAGTACTGTAAGCTGTTAGCATACCACCACTTCTTACCGATCTGTACTGTATTTTCACAATCGTATAAAAAATTATATAACAATATACAAGGCACTTAAAGCTTTAGTTGAAGTGTCTGTGAAGGTCAGTAATAAGGACATATAAGGAGTACTACTTAGTGTGTATTTGCTAAATCAAAATCTTCAAAGTTGAGCTGATCCAATGACAACCGTATATTAGTTAGAGCAAATGTTTGATCCAACCTTCCAATCGATGATGAAATCTCAGACCTTTTAATGTCCAGTCTTAACACCACCAACACTGAACCTTCTATCCAACCTGCCTTTGCCACTGTTTAAGGAAGGCAGCCATGTGTCTGGAACATGTCCTTATCAGGCTACAAGTAAATGTTTAAGCACAGTTGAGTGAAGTCAGTGTTTATGAACTTATGTCCAAACCAAGGTAATGCAAAAAAGATCCACTGTAACTGTCCAGCAGTCATTGTTTTCTAGTCTTTACCATCCTGATTAGAATCAAATTGAGGGTGTACAGTCATTATTTAAACTACTCCCAAGTGCCTCTGGAAATATCCTTGTCTCCGTCACAGCCATTCTCCATGACTGCATGGACCCTATCAAATGTGTCAGATTTACAAAAAGGACAGATATTTAACACGTTTAACAAAAGAGCCAGCGACGATTCGTCCAGCCAGCTAATATCGACTGTGGTGGAACTCCAAAAAATGATACAGTCAATGAGGTTGAACTGTGTGACTGATCCACTAGTTCACCTTGAAGAGGCCGAAGTAATGTTTGCCTGAGTCCTGCAGGGTGAAATAGCTTCCGGTCACAGCCTTGAGCTCGGCGCCTTTCTCCAAGAGCAGGAGGCCAGAAACCTGGCACGGCTTCAGGAAGTGGAACTGTTTAAAACCTGTGGTCGGAGTGGTGCTGTATCCCTCCATGCACTGAAGCGAGGGACCCTGAGGGACAGTCACTTCCAGCTTCACGTACTGACTCTGTTGCTCATGGAAATGCACCTGAAGCAGAAGTCGTGAGTGATGGGATGGAACAAAAAAAAAAAAAAAAAGACAGGAAGGTGCCAGAGTTAGATAAAGGATAACAAGTAAAGAATGGGAGGCTTTTTTAAACATGCATATCCATGTGTTATTAAAGTAAAAAAAAAAAAAGAACAGTTGTAGCATCTTACTTGGCAGTAAAGGAAGTAGACACCCCGCCGAACTACTTTAAAAGTGCCTGTCTCTGAGTTATACTCCACAGCTTGAGTCATATTCAGGTACTGCTCAGTCCATCCTTTAATGATTCCCTCATCCCCTACTGTAACATATACACACACAATCATACACTACACTACACTGCACTGCACAGTGCACTACCATGAAAATCACTGTTTTGCCTTACCTGTTTTGAAGGAGTCTTTGGTTACTGTTAAAAACAAGAGGCAGGTTTGAGAACTTTTGGGACAATAGCTAGCAGTTAGCAGTTGTCTATTTTTATGTGCAGATAAAACTCCATTTTATCAACTTACTCTCGAAGTGAGAGGCCACCTTCCTTACATTTCCATTCCTTCCTTTTGCCCCTCCAGCTTGCAACATAAAGAAGAAAGGAAGAAAAGTTTTGGAAAAAGTCATAAATGTTTCTGGAATGAATTCTGCTAGAGAGATAAGGAGGAGGTGTCTGTGCGAGGCCTCAGCAAGTTACTGAATAGAACAGCTGTGCAAATACAAACACAATGGATTAACTTAGTACCATTTTTTGATCAGCTGAGGCCTTGATTGTCTGTCCAGATGTTCAAAAAAAAAAATGTCTTCCCTTTCCTCCATTCTACACCTTCCAGACTTGTGAACCTTTCGGATAATGAAGCTAACAATAGTTTCCTATTATGTGTAGATAAAACTCTATTTTATCAACTTACTCTCGAAGTGAGAGGCCACCCTCCTTCCATTTCCATTTTTCCTTTTTGCCCCTCCAGCTTGCAAAATAAAGGAAAAAGGGATAAATGTTTTGGAAAAAGTCATAAAGGTTTCTGGAATGAATTCTGGTAGAGAGATATAGAAAGCAAGGTGTCTTCAAGTTACTGGATACAACAGCTGTGCAGATACAAACACCATGGATTAAACTAGTACTGTTTGCTGACCAATTGAAGCCTTGATTGTCTGTCCAGATGGTTAAATATATTCTTCCCTTTCCTCCACTCTACACCTTTCAGCAATTGTTTTATCACGGTCATGCACAGTATGTTCTCTTTCCTGTATATGAATAAAGACACTGGATCTTTCGTGACCCTGAAGGGGCTGTAAAGATTCCATGTGTGAATAGGGGAGAGAGAGAGAGAGAGAGCAATGGCCATGGCTACTTTTCAACAAACGGGGATAAATGAATAGATGTTCCAAAGGTTCTGTTTTGGTTTTTGTTTTTTTCTTGAGCATCTGGGTTTATAAATGCTGCCTGATCTCTCAGCAGACCTTCAAAATGTGAGCCGAACAATCTGAAACAAGTCAGACCACAAACCATACACATCAAAGGAGGTCCAGAGAAGCACTTCACCCAAATGTTATTGCTGGCAAACTTGGTGAACTAGCAGCCTCACACTGTCCTCGAGGGCTGCTATATTTAGGCAAGAGAACAATCATGCATCAAAAAAAAAATGACTGTGGCTGAACATTTTGGCTCTGATCTCATATTGTTATCAGGTGTCTGCTGAAGCATTTCAGCTGTTCAATAAGTCTACGGTCATCCATCGGTTATATACTAGTCTTTATTTTTCTCACTTGTAACAGAATGCCTGCTACGTTTCCCTTTTAGTGCACCATGCTCCTTCTGCACTTACCTAACCAGGCCAGATGCTTTGTCGCATAATTGCAGGACCTATCAAAGAGTATTCATAATTGCACAAAATAACAAACTAAGGTTATTTCAAGCTTCAGCAATGGGGTCACTTGATTTAGAATGTCCCCAGAACCACAAACCCTGTGCAGCCCTCGTGCCAGTTGGTTTTGCTGGGTGCATGTCCAGCTCAAACCTGCAATTTCTCCTGTCACTCAGCATGCTGTCTCCTGCTTCCAGTTGCAGCTTTTAGAAACATGTGCCCATTAGTTTACCCAAGATGCCATGCTGTCCAAGACTCTGTAAATATCATCCAAAGCTCTTCTCTTTTTTGTTGCCTTAGATAGCGATTAGAAACCACTTCATATTTTACAGACGATGCTCAAGTGTACTATAAGCGTTATATAGCTTCGTTCCACAACAGCAATGTCGAGCATTCATGCGTCCCCATGTCGACGTAATATTGTGAAGCGTTTTATAAAACTTGGTGTCACTTTACTGTCTTTTTACTTCAAGTCAGTTTTACTTTGCCATTATATAAAACCATCATATTGTATATGGACATGTTCGACATCAAGTGGTTAATGTTTGAAAGTCATTTACTCTCAGTACCTTCTCTCTTCACTCGCAGGCTCTCCAGCAGCTCCCTCTTCTCCAGGAAAAGCTGGACAATAGCCTTGCGCTGCAAATTCACCTGACAGAGAGAGACAGAGGGGGTGGGGGGACATAAATATGTGGTATGTGGCATGTGGGTAGACAGGAGGAGTGTGTTGATATTAATTGGAGTTTCATGTGGCCAGCAGTCGAACTAGGCAAAGCCTGCGAAATAATCGAACCCACACACTTTTCTGAACCAGACACAAACAAACACTTCCATCTCCCTTCCTGGAGCTTGGCACACACTTCAACACACCTCTATTAATAGGTCACTCACAAAACTAGTTGCCACACATTCGACATTTTTTAAAAGCTGCAGATTCCTGGCATGTTTAAACAGCCTCGCTGAGACTGGACCAAAAACAACATTAGTAAAAAGGAAAAAAATGACCGGCATGCAAGCTTTGTCAGCAGTTCAAACAGGTTTTTTTAATAAGAGCTGCATTGTGTGAGGAAGAAATACAACAGGTTGATGCAATATTTGGGGAAAAATGCTTTGAGCAATGTGAATTTTTTTTTTTTTTTCCCTGCATAAATGCCACAGAGGCTAGTGCACAATTAGCTCGAGTCACTGTGCAGCCCCAAAGCTAGTGCCAGAGTCATGTGTGGCTCAACTGCTTGCTGAATCAGCATGTCTTTCATAGCGTATGCATATGTGGGTCTGTTAAAGTTACATATATGGAAGAATGTTATATTGCTTCTTATTACCATCGCAAATGTTTAAAATACATTAGCGAACACTTGATGTAACTTTGTTAAAGACTGAACGTAGGTGCCATCTTGCCTCTTCGAGGGTTCTTCAGTTTTTTTCCCCTCTGATGGAACCTCATTAAAGGTTCTGTAGAACCCTACAAAACAGGGTTTTCCTTTCAGAAAAAGTTCAAAATGGGATCTCTTTTGACAGCTAAAATCCATTTCTCGTGGTGTGCATTGTTGTTTTTGGGATCATGTGAATGAAATGCTTAATCATCACTCTGGTACTGACGATATTGGACAAGCAAGCAGCGAAGCGTTTTAGTAACTGGACAGCAAACTTCTACAAATGCCAACTACTGGATATTGAACCCAAACTATACTCTTCGGTTCATCCTTGTTCCACTCTTACCAGAACCTATAGCAGAGTTTCCCTTTTAGAAATGCCTAAAAAGAGCCCTTAAGTATGAAAAAAGTACTGAGTGCAGTGTGTGTGTGCATTCTGTATGCAGATCTGCAGCTTTACACTGTCTCGCAGTCAATTGCACTTCCTTTGCGAATGGCAGTCTACCGATCACTGCACCATAATTACACACACTCTTATGGGAGACGCTGGACAGACAGGCTGCTTTTGCCTGCTCTGTGTGCCTGCTCGTGCGCATGCGCGCGCCAAGTGAACCAGCAGTTCCAGTAAATTGCGCTAAACGTGGCTTGGCAAAAACGCTCAGGCCAAATAAGCCACAACTTGCAATGCCTCTCCACTGGAGCGATAAAAGCGCGCCCCACAGACCCCCACAAGTGCTACCACAGCTGTTTGTATAATCAAGAACACAGCATGTGTGCTTTTGCCCGAAATGTCCTCACTAAGCACTCAGACGGATAAAGCACTGCCCAGACACGCGTGTGGATGCCATTAGAAGAATGTGGGCCTGCAGGATGCACAATTAGCTGCAAAATTATCAAGCGGGACTTGAAGCTGAGTTTATTACCGACCGACCAGAGGTGCTAAAACTTCTCCTGCTTTGTTTGCTTCCTGACAGATTTGTCACGAGCCACTGCTGCTGGGTAGTAAACTGTTTAAAGGAGGATACATTCCTGCTAAGTAAAGAAGGAGAGTGGAATAGAGCCAGAAGGAAAGCTCTTAAATCAGCGGTGACTTGTGACCAGGCATTACTGATGTTTGAGAAGTCTATTACTTCTATACATACTTAATAAATCCTGATTTAAAGCCCAGGTGTAGTAATTTGACCAAATGTCTGAGAGTAATAAACTACAGGATGACCTATTAATTTATCACAAAATTCTAAAAAGAAATGGACATGCATATATACAGATTAATCTCATTTCTAAAAAATCTGGACATGCAACAGGTTTGTAAGCTGATTATGAATAGGGGGGGAAAAAAAAAGAAAAGCAAAACTCTAAATATCTCCCAGCCACTCTGATGCGACCAGTCAATAATAATAATAATAATAATAATAATAATAATAATAATAATTTTTGCGACCCTGTAGGACAGGATGGATAATAATAATAATAATAATAATAATAATAATAATAATAATGCACCTGGAATGCATTTAGAAATAACTATTAAATATGGAAGGCTAATACTGTACAGTCAACACGTTTAGGTGATGTATATGGTCCTGATCATATTCAACTGGTGTTTTTTTGTGGGGAAAAGTGCGGATCGGTGAGGTTATGTTCAGAAATGTGCAGGTTCTGTGCAGGACGGACAGTCTACCTGATCCAAGCGCTCGCGCAGATTTTGGACGGACTTGGTCAGGTCTCGGGTTTGTCGCCACGTCCATGCGGTGAACACGGCGCTGGAGGCAGCGAGCGCGAGCGCCACGGCACCGAGCAGCGACCACGCGGAACGGAGCGGCCCAGCACGTCTCCTCTGCACTATCCGATGCATTGTCACGCACGGCTGCGGCTGCAACTTCACCATTCCGCTGCTGTCCACTCCGTTACTCCGGACGCGTCGTGCGTGCGCATTTTCGTTGGGTCCAGACTGCACGCGCTGCGCAGACCTTTACGCAGGACTGCTGATGGTGAGAGGAAGCGCGCGCTCACGGTGCTGTTTTCCCAGAGTGAGCTCGTGCACTGTGACTGCACCAGCCTCAGCCACGAGTGTGTGTGTGTGTGTGTGTGAGAGAGAGAGAGAGAGAGATTCACAGCTGGAGACGGATTTTTTTTTTCCTTCAACAACTGCAGTTGGAAATCAATCTCTCTCTGGCTGTGTGAGTTGTCGGACCTGTGCTGCTGAATTCTAGTCACACTTCCTCATCCTCCATAAATATAACAGACGACTCGTAAGAGAATCGGCTCTTTTTCCACAACTCTTTGATGCTAAACGATTCTCAAACATAAACGAGTCAAAAGTTTTCACGAAATTACATATTTTAACCCATATGCGGGCAGAAGTAGGTACTGGGTTCGAGCCCAGCGGCCGGCGAGGGCCTTTCTGTGCGGAGTTTGCATGTTCTC
>JAODIB010000001.1:23136677-23149388 GCA_027575605.1 Sciades troschelii | reverse complement strand
TAAGATTATAGATTCACTTGAAATAGGCCTATATTCTGGGATGGAGTCGGGGCTCAGGGGTCTAGATTCAAGTTCTGATTGAAATGAGTCAGGTGACTCTGGCCTTTGCTCTACATCAAGCAGGTCTCCAGCAAATGATTCAGTTTCTATTGAATTAGAATATATTGATTCAGGTGAGCATGATCTGTGTCCAGAAATCCGCAAACTACTCTCAGGAAAAAATGATCTGAACTGCTGTATAGGTGAATCAGGTGATAATTGTCTATTCTCATCTGTTTTTACAATATATTCAAAATCACCATGGTTGGGGCAGAATGTTTTACCTTTGTATTGGGGATCATTTACTTTACTAATAAAGTTGTGAGCATTTCTCTTGGTGGCTGCAATTTCACTTTCCTTGATCGAGCTTGTTTCAAGATTAAATTGGATTTGGATAGGCCTAGCTTCTGACAACCCAACTGCTTTTGATTCATGACTGGACACAGAGTCACATGGATCTGTGGTTAAGGTTTGATCATCTGCTCCTTGTAATGATGTACTTAATTTACAGTCCTTGGGACTATTAAGTCTATGTGTCAAAGTAGATTCAACTTGGTCAGTGAGATGGGCATTCCCTTCTTTGTGTTTTGCATTTTTTGATAACTTTTTTATTTTTCGACATTTTTTCGCAGGTACCTTAGCAGATAAAGTCAGAGGCTTTGTGATATTTTCAGAGGCATATTCATTGGATGTCTTTTCAGATTCCATGATTGCTATTTGTTTGCTTAAAGGTTTGGTAGAATCAGGAAGTAACAGACCCTCTAAATCACATTTGTTTAAGCGGTTATCAGTTTCCAAAGTCTCAGGGGATTGTTGCCTGAAATAATGGCTTTGCAACAACTTACGTTCGGCTTCAGATGTAAGGATATTTGAAGATTCTATTTGAAATGAAGATATTTCATTGACATGCAATAATATATCACAATCTGTCCCTTTCTTTTTATATTCAGGTAATATTAAATCTGGCGAAGGTGGTCCAGGGATATTTAGTGATGATGCTGAATCTGGTGAAGGTGGCCGATTATCAAACAGTGTTCTCGTGGGTGAGATCAATATGTCCTCTCTGTCTGAAAGATCTGACTCAAGTGATTCAGAGTGATATCCTAAAGATGTATACAATTCACAAACTGGTGAAAAGCTTGGTATTGGGGAATCAGGTGAAAGAGGTACATGTTCATTTACGGATGAAAATGAATCAGGTGACAAAGGTCGACCTTCCTCTGAAAATATTATAGGAGAAATAAGCTCACATTCTCTTTCTGAAAGATCAGATTTTGTTGATACAGATCTGCATTCTTTTGTAGACATGATTTCATACAGATTTTGAACAAAGCTAGGTAGTGGTGAATCAGGTGAAAGACATTTCCATTCACTGACTGATGCTGCTGATTCAGGAGATGATGGTCGCCCTTCAAACAACCATTCTGATGACAATTCATCCCCTAAATCTGAAATCTCAGATTCAGGAGATGATGATATAGATCCCACCACTTGCGTAAAATAGTCAGATACTTCTGGTGTAAAACTGGGTATTGGTGAATCACAAGAAAATAATATATACTCATTCAATGATGCTGTTGATCCAGGGCCAGATGATCTATCCACAAAGACATCAGAATCCCAAGCATCATGCTCAGAGTCCAAGGGAGTCTCAGGAGATAGTTCTCTGTCTAATGTGTCAACGGTAAAGGACCCAGGAAAAAGAGATCCATCTGATTCAGGTGTAAATGATCTACATTCAGTCCATGATCCTGGTGAAATTGGTCTATCTATTTCATCAGTAACCATTAAAGAGCTTTGTGGACTGAAATGAATGTTTGACTCATGCACATCAAAAGCGTACAACTGACCCGAGTCAGCAGAAATCCTAGGTATGTCCACATGCATAGTAAATTCTGGTGCTACGTATTCCCAAACTGGTGGTAGTGGTGAATGTGGTCTAAAATCAGATACAGGAGAATCAGGAGAGAGTAGTTTCTGTTCAGTACCTGATGCTGCAGATTCAGGTGAACATTCTCTTAATTCATCTATCAGCATACATGAATCTAGTGAGCCTGATCTGTACTCAAATGGAATTGGTGAGTCTGGTGGTAGTGAAACAGTAGATTCAGGCGATAAGGATCTATATTCGTGCAAAGATATTTCCAAATCAGCTTCATATTCAGATACAGAAACTGGTGATGATGATGATCGAAACTCGGTTGAAGACATCAAATAATCTTGCATGAAAGGTCTATTGTCAGAAACTGAATTAGAGAGTACACTAGAATATTTTGCTTCATACTGGGAATTTGTTGCTCTAAGCTTAGACTCTGGTGTGTGTACTTCAAATCTGGTACTGAACTTTAAATAATCTGACTCATCCATGATAGGATTTGATAAAGAATTTGTCTGCCCAGTTGCTGAGTCAAGTGACATCTGACCAAGTGTAGAGTCAATATTACTTGCTGAAATTTTACCCTCATGCCAAGGCAACAGCTGTTTCAGGGGTGAACTACAAACTATCTTAATGTTTTGAAGTTGCTCCTTGGTGGAAATATTTGTGTTGGTTGTTTCCGAGGCTACAGAAACAACTTGATCAACATTTAAGGCCTCTGCTGCATCCACTTTGTTCGCAGTGATACCCTCATGTTCAGATGATTCAAAACTCTCTGTAACTATGTTAACATCTTTGCCAAGAGCCGTTGCCAAAACGTCATCTTCACTGAAGAGGGCTTTGTAGAATTTATCAGAAATCTCCTCAACATGATGCTTCATGTACTCATCACTTAGCCTTTGGTTACTTGGCAGTTCATACACAGGTTTTGCCTTGGCTTCTGGGATTGCTGTGTCCATCTCAGAATGTGGATTTTCTGTTACTGATGAAGCTTGTGCTAGTGTGACTTTGTGAGAAACCATTTGGTTTGATGGCTGAAAGAATGGAAGTGACACAGAAGATGCATAATGGGAACCATAGTCCTCAGTTGCTTGTTTGAGCTCCACAGAGAGCTCACTGAAATCTGCCTCACTATGCTCAGATTCCAACAAGGTATCTTCAAAATCTGTCATTATTAATTCTATTTTCTTTTGTCTGCAGTCTCTTTGTAATTCAATGGATGTAATGCTCTCTTCAGGAGAGGTATCAATAGGGGTGTGCTCAGATTGACCCCCAGCTGCTCCTAACTCTTGTAAAGCCTCATCATTAATGGGATTTAACTGCTGTGCTGGAATTTTTGATGGTAGTTTGGAAACAGCTCCTTCTTTGTAAACTGAGCCATATTGTTGAGACTGGAGCCTCCATGGTGTAGTTTTGTACAGGGTAAAGAAAGGACTTACTTTTTTGACAGTGCCAGGGAACTGTTGTCTTAGACCAATCATCTCAAAACCAGACAGTGTTGAGCCTGCAGCCACCCTGTAAATAAATAGGATTTTAAAAATAGTTTTGGTTTGATAAATGACTGATTTGAGTTTCTCAAATGACTCACTCTTCAGCTTTATCTGTGTGCAGCTGTGACTTCTCTTTCTGGGTATCACTGAGCGAGGATACACTAGAAGAGAGATCCTCGGCAGATACTAATGGAGGTTGACCCTCAGACTTTGGCCTTCTTGAAATGAGCTCTCTGTGGCGGACTGGCCTAGGACTGTCGATGTCCTCGTGAAGAGCTGAGAAGCCTGGAGGGGATATAACACTGTTGTAATTCTAGCTTTAAAAATGAAGGCAAGACATTGTGAGTTACAAAGTTAGCAATAGATTCTCATCTAACTCAGGGATTCAATGGCAATTAGATTTGCCTAATCTTCTCTTCTCTTCTTTCAAATTAGAAATATTATTTTCATATTTGTCAAAGTGGATGTTATGGTTACCTTCACTGTGGTCCAGTGATATAGACTGCTCCATATCTGCATAGGTATATGATGAATGGTCCTGAGTGGACTGTACGATCTTTGCTTCAATGAGATGTACAATGTCCATACGATTAATCTTCGTGAGCTTTGAGATCAAAATGCTTTCTGTAGAGAATTTGAAAAGATTCAACACATTAAATATGCATTTTGTTTATGATCCTTTTGACCATTAAAATTTGAGATTTAAGCTAAATAACCATATCTACAGTATGCCTGATTCCATGATGTCTGATAACAATATTATCCACTCCAAATCAAGACAGATTTCTTTAGTCATCATTCATTATGCCATACAGTGCAATTTAACAATGTCTTGGTTTCCATTAGTGGCAAATAAAAAGTAGAACCAGTGAGATAATCATTTAAATGAGTCTTCAATACAATACTTGTAATAATTGTACCAAAGTGACTTTGTTGTTCCCTTTTAGAAAGTGATTAACAATCCTACCTGTAGCATTTGTCCCCTCTCTTTTTGTCCATAGTTTTATGAGTGCATGACTTTGGTCTTGTAATGAGTTTGGATTCTCTACTCTTATCTGATTGACCTGCTCTTCATCAAATTCAAGTTCACGAGCCAGCTCTAGATGAACAGTAGAGAACACAGCAATGTTTGAAAGAAAAGACAGAACTGCAATTAATATTGTTTGAATTTTAATGGGAGGAAAAGCTATGTTCACTTACTGATGTCAGAGTTCTGTTTAAATTGTACATAGTGTATTACAGAATAAAAAGCCATCCAACCCACTGTGTGTTCAGATTTATATCATCTGCCACCTGACTGAAAGCAAGTAGTAAACCTTTCAGAGCACACGCATAATGCGTGATTAAAAAATTTGCTAGAGTTAGAGGGGATATGGATGGTGTATGGATGTTTCTGTCAATGTTCCTGTGATATCACCAGAGCATACTAATGCTGCTTTTACCTGTCCAGCTGAAACCAAGATGATCAGCCATTACAGCCAATCGTCCTTCCTTCCTGTCAAGCTCATCCTGTGGATCCACTGCAAATGCCATGGTCAAGACACATAATATGCCATCACCAAAACACATACTAAATAACTAAGAAAATATGGTCCCTATAATTTTGAACAGAAGCAGTAACAAAAAAAACAAAACAAAACAAAAAAAAAGATCATATCCACCACTAATGTACACAAAATGTAAATGAAATACAAGTAGGTGACAAATGAAAAGGGGAAAAAAATAGTGTTGTTCCATTGCAAGCTGCTAGAATAGGTTTGACGGGACTTGACACAAGTGTCTGGAATTATACTGGAGGGATGAAGAAGCATTTTCCAAAAGATATTTGTTGAGTTGGTGTTCTGCTGATTGTGGTATAAAGTGCTATCTAACACATTTGATCCAAAATCTCCCAGAGATGTTCAATTGGGTTGCGATCCGGTGGCCGCTAAGACCAAAGTATAATATTTACATCATTTTTAAAACACTGTGAGCCCTCATGCCCTGTGGATGGGGCATTGCCATCCTGGAAGAGATCACTCTCATCCCATCCCACTCTTCACTCTAAGTGAGCACAAACCATGCTAGCAAAATATCTCCCACAGAATAATACAGATACCAGTTTTTTTTTTCCCTTTAATTTGTCACCCATCTGTATGCAATCACTGGCTTTCTCTTGCCTTTAAACTACTTTTCGTATTTATTTTCAATGTGTTTGAATTATGTTTGAATTCTAACCAAAACTTATCAAACACTGAAATAGAATATCAGCGATATTGTGATTAGTTAAATTATCTGTGATTAGGAAGGGTTTCCAATATACATTTTAATGTCAGAACACATTGTCTAAGAATACTGTAAAGGTTTTTATTTATTTTGTTCTGGTGTATACTATGACCTATAGTGCACTGCAGGAAGTTTCATGGAAAATATTGTAATTTGCCAGTAAACTTAGGGAATTATACAAAAGGGCAAACGTCATTCCATATGTGTATCCATAAATGTCTAGATGTATGGCAGCGGCCATTTCAGCATGCTCTGAAGATTAACTCTCTAATACAAATAGCATTCATAAAATCAATGAACAAAATCATTATTGACAATACTCTAACACGTACAAGGAAAGAAGACAGACACAAACACAATTCAAACGTCACAAAAGCACCAGAAAGAGTTGAAGCTTTAGCTACAAGACAGAGAGGCAGCACCTTCATTGCTAACGTGCTGAGGCAGATGAGAGAGAGAGAATGGGCCCCTTATGATGGGGATACCTTGACTTTGGACTTGGGCTTTATCAGCAGGGATTCTTTCCATCTGCGTCTCAACAGGGTCGTCCCATCGAGGCCTAATGACCAATGGGTCCTCAGGAAGAGGCATCTGCATGTCAGGGAAAGGCTCACTTTCTATTACTGAGACATCTATGGTGCTGCTTTCATCGTCCGACATGGCAGCTGCCTCCTCTTTCTCTTTTTCTGCTTGGGCTAACCTCTCCACTAGCTTAGCTGCCTCATCACTAATCTCCTCAAAAAAATCAATCGACTTCTTGCGCTTCTCGGATGGCTGATCTTTTTTGCAAGTTGTAGTGGTATGAGTTGGTTGACCAGGCTTTCCCCTGACAGGTAGCTTTGATGGTAATGTCTTATACTTGTTGGGCAGCTCAGTACCTGCTGGACGACCCTGGTCCTTTTTTGCTGGTTTCTTTGTAGAATCACTTTCACAGTAGCTCTTGGCTTTGATAGACCTGGTCACTCTGGAGCTTACAGAGGGACCTGTGTCTGTCTCAGATTTTCTCCTTGTTTCAGGTTTTACAGGCAATTTAGACTTTTTCTCCTTAGGAGATCTCACAGATAAATCATGTTCTGTCTCCGATTTGTGGGAAATAGCTTTTATAGGGATTCTTGATTTTGGCTTCTCCTCCTCCTTAGAGAAGGAGGACTTTTTCTTAGTAGATGCAGTGTTACCTTTAGAGTCAGGCTTTGTTTTTGACTTTGATATCATTTTGGAGGTTTGGGATGTCTTTTCTGGAGCTTTGGGTAGCTCTATCACTGATTGCTCATCCTCTGGGGAAGAATCTGAGGACTCTTGGTTCTGCTGGGAATAAACTGATCTGGTTACTGTTGACACTGCTGTCTGGACATCAGTTATGATAGTTTCTGAAGAACCAAGATCAGCCTCTGAAGAACTATCTTCAGCTACCTTTTCTGTTTTTATTTCTCCAGCTTCTTTCGCAATGTTGTTTTTACTTGTTTTAGGTGAAGCAGAAACAGCCAATTTAATGGGGATTGTAGACTGTGAGGCATCTGACTTAGAAACTATATCTGATTGATCATCCTCAGATGTGGAGGGAAGGGATATGTCTGTAGGCTCTTTTGAAAATTCCTCAGTATCTTCTGGTTTAATCTGCACAGTGAGGTTTATGGTAACCTCTCTTTCTGCTCCTTTAAAGTCTGCACTAGGTTCTTCCATATTATCCTCTACAAGTGCCTCTTCGATTGGTTGCTCTACTACTTGAAAATAAGCAAAGCCTTCCTCCTCATATCCCCTTTTGGTCATGTCTATTGCTCCACTTCTAGTCATTTCAAATAGTTTACCCTCTTGAAAAAGGAAAGGGTTTTGTTCATTTGTTGGTGTGCCTTCCTCGGTGGGTGTCCTTCCCGGTGTTGTGTCTGGAGTTGCACCTTGGGACTGTCGATCTACTGCCAGACCCAAAATCTTTTGCTCCTCTTCTTTGACTCTTGCTGCAAAGGCATCATCATCTTCTCGTATAGTATTCCAGTTGTCTGCCAGAGTTTTTGCAGTTACCCCTCTAGACTTTGTTTTAGGAAGTTCTTCATCTAAATCATCATCTTCAGTGTCATCATAGATACATATTTCTGGTTTAAATGTTTCTCTTGCTTGCCTAATAATACCAGGCAAAGAATCAGTTTCAGCCCTGAGACTTTCCCTGCTTAAACCTAGATCAGATGTCCCTGCAGGCCTTATGTGATCACAGTTAACATCACTTGTTATATTACATTCTATCTGACTATGTGATTTGCTAGAAACTCCCTCGTAGTCTGATGCATCTTTCTGCTTTCCACCCTTATCATCATGTTTGCTTTCAGTTGACTTTCTTTGGCTTTCCTCTTTTAGTTCAGGAGGTATATTGACCATCTCTTCATTGCTAAGCAATTGTTTATTGGTCTGTTCTAACTCTTTCATACTATGTGACTGCATTTCTTTTTGTAGAGGGATCTGATGGGCTTTTGCAGTATGCTTTTCTGAGACAGACTGAGGTCCCTCCATTGCTGATTCATCTGTTGATGCTGCAGTGTGGGCCATGTCCTCAGATGTTTGAGGGATCTCATGTACACCTGCTGGAAAAGGAGAGGGAGGTTGTACTTTAATAGTAGGTTCAATAGATTGTGCTACCTCTGACCCTTGTTTTGTCACAGTAGGCCCAAGGCCATCCACTGAAGCTGTTTCAACTTTGGATTCAGGCCCAATCAATATGATGCTTTCAGACTCATTCATGGTCTGAGAGAAGATATCTTTGCTATTGCCCTTTCTGTCTTTTTCATCTTGCTCCATCTCATCAAATGTTTTTATTTTGGCAGCCATTTTAAACATCTCTTCCTCAGGGGTGAATTTCCTTTGGGTTATGACACACTCCAACACATTTCCCTCTGCAACCTTGGGTATGGCAGATGAAATTAGGAACATGGACAGGACCATAGGGTCTGGGGTTTTGGGATTGAGCTCATAACTTACCTCTTCAGAATTTGGGGTGTCAGGGGAAAAGGGACTCTTACCCGAACTTGTCAGCTGAGATGTCTGCTTGCAACTGTCATCGTCGGCACTACCCTCCTGGTCTCTGGGGAGTCTATGCAAATTTTCTGGGGGTATCTCAGGAGCTTTGGAGGATGTCGGGTGCCCTGTAGTCACACTGGGTTGCTCTACTGTAGGAGGCAAGGTCATGATGTTTTTTTGTTCTACAGGGCTGCTTTCTAGAGAATCACAGCATGGGGAGTCTTTGGTTGGACTAGGTTCAATTGAGTCTGGGGATTTATGGGAGGAGTTGTCTTCCATAAGGGGGCTACCTTCTAATGAGTCCTTATGACTAATGGTTATTGAATCATCAGCTACTGGACTAATGGTCTCTGAATCTTGATGTCTAAGAGGCAGTACTAAACCACTATAACCCTGTGTATCAGCCCTTGTAGCCAGGTAGTCAGCTGAGGTTGATAGTTGTTGACCATCTGATGGTTCTTCATCACTCAAAAAACTGTCTATTGTTTCAGAAACCCTTTTCATTAGTTTTCGAGATTTTGGTGGTTTAGGTGATGTCAAAGGAATGTCTTCATCAACAGAATTTTTTTCACCAACAAATTTAACAGTTTTGCCCTGAGAAGCAGACAGAGACTCACTTTTTGAGGGATAATCCACTGCATTTTTCACAGACAAGCATCCAAGAGTCGCTGTAGATGCCTGATCATCAGCTGTCTTTGCACCAGTGGAAGAGGAGTTAGATAGTGTACTTGTCTCATCTTTGGCTGTAACTGTTTCTACTTTTGAGAGCTTTCCATCTATGTATTGACCTGGCTGTTTGGGTGATGATGAAAGGCTTTCAGGACTTGTATCCAGAGTTTCTGCCATGCCTTCATGTTTGTCACTGTCTTCTGAGCTCATGTGGGCTTCGCCTACACTGGCACAAGGAGAAACTGCTAGCCCTTCAATTTTGTGACTGTCAGAGCTGTCATCAAGTGGATCTGGGCCACTATAAAGTTGAGACACTCTAGTGTCCTTAGATAAAGCTTGGGTTAACGGAGTAGCCAAATTTGTCTTGACTGTAGGCTCCGCTGATTGTAAGGCAGAAGTAACCTCATCTTGCACTTTTGGCATTTTAAGTTCTTGATACTGAACACTGTCTTCTGGTTCTGCTCTTACAATGGAACTTAAGTCTTGAGAATGCTGTATCTCTGTGCTAATCTGAAATTCTTTTGTTTTCTGTGGGCCAACACATTTTATAGTTTCACGTGACACTTCTAGTCCATGTGCTGATGCTTGAGACTGGGACTGTGAGGACAGAGTCTCCTTCATTTGAACTGGCTTCGTTTGCTTTGGACCAGAACTTGCTTTATGTTCAAAAAGTCCAGACTTTCCCTTTGAAGGGTCTTGACCTGTCTGAAAAGCCCTCATGAGTTCTCTTACTGACATAGTCTCTTCTAGTCTCTCTGACTCATGTTTTGGTGATTTTATGGGAGCTTGTGTTTTTTTAGCAGTCGGTGTTTTTTGCTGTTTAATAAAAGATGATTTTTTTTCTGAAGACCCAGGAGAGGGTTTGCTGCCAGTCTGCTTGCGGACTTTTTGTTCCTCCTCCACCTTCTTTTGAAGAGCTTTAACTTTGTCTTTAATTGAGCCAATGGGTGTTTCTTCAACTACTGGAGACACAGGTGACATTTTTTGGTTTGAGGGAGCATGTAAGAGGCCATCATCTCGATGTGTTTTTTCTGTTCTCTCACTAACAGAACCCGTTTTTGAAATGGACACATTGTATTCATCACTCTGTCCATGAGGCCCTTTTCTACGAATGGGCTTTTTCACTTCAGCCACATGTACTTTAGTATCTTTGATCACAGTTGGTACAATTTTCTTGCCACCTTTGCGCAAAACAACTTCAGTGAACTTTTCCTGTAGCACACTCTCCTGCACTGCAGTTCCAGATGACACTGGTGCATCTAGAAAGTACTCTTTTTGGTCTCCATCTATACCCTTTTGTGTCTGTGACCCTCGGCTACCTCGAATATCCTTAAGAAGTGCTTCTTGGGTCTCAAAAGCTGCCATCATTTTGGCCTCCTCAATTTCACAGTCTGAAAGAAGAACCCACTCCTCATCCTTTCTATATGGACGACTTTCTGCTTCTGCTGACTCTTCAACAACCTTATCTTCATACGTCCCACTCCTTAGAATTTCATTGACTTTCTCCAAATCCTCTTTTACCTTTTCCACTATTTCAAAAGGCTCCCCTGACACCTCCTCCACCCCTTTCTCTAGACTACCCCCATGCATAGAGTTTGACTTCTCAGAAGGATCAGTGGTCAGAATGGCAGTCATTTTGATCAGATCTTGTTTCATCTCTGACACCTCAGAGAGTAAATCTGGGCTTGCAAGGGCAGGAGAATCTCGAATCAAGTGGGTTTTCAGGATGGATGTCTCTGTAGAATTTTCCGTCTCTTCTTCATCTTCCGTTTACAAGGAGGATATTTAAGGAGCAAATTAAACAAAAAATTTAAATTAAAGGGAACAAAGATTTGAAAAAGAGATCAGGTTTGGATTGGCACAAAGTTTCAAGGAACAGAACAGGATTGAATGTTGTAAGAGTGCAGTAAAGACTCAAAGGACAGACAACAGACTTACAGGGATGAATAACAACTGCAAAGCAAATTATAGCCAAATTTTATAGACCTTAAGGGAATAAGCAGGAAATAACTTGCTTATCTGAAATCCACACAAAAGCACATTCACACATTCAAGACAATGGGAAAAATCAACTAAAATATCAGTTTAAATAAACGAATAAATTAATTAATTTAAAAAACCAAACAAACACAAGGTTCTCAATGGAAGACAAGTGCAGATAAACATTTATTCAAGTAAACTCACAAACTCAGGTTTACTACAAAAATGAATTAGGGTGAATTGAGACAAACAGAAATAAACAATGTGTTCAAAAACTTTTTTTTTTTTAGTTTCCAAAAGAAAGCCAGTGATATAACACTAGTATTGGTTTTCAAGAATAAAGTGATGAAATTAATGACCAATTGCTTCTTATGTCTGTGAATTAGGCAAGTTTAAATTAAAACTTAAACATAATAATCATAATAATAATAATAATAATAATAATAACTAGAGCAACATGCAATGCATAAGGTGTCAAAATTAAAGATGATCATACTGTTTTGCACCCATTCCCAAGCAACATTCACACACACGTAATGTAAGTCAAGTTATTTCCATGCAAAGCTTATTAACCTATATATTCTAATAGGTGAGTATCTAGTAGGTACTGATTCCACCCCAAATAAGCAATTAAACACGTCATTACATTATATAGTGTGGTTATGTATTTTTATGGTCCTTACTGCACAAAATATTGTAAGCAATCTATTTAATGAAAGATTTTGCATACCATAATTAATCAATGAAAATGGGTCTAAATCTATTCACAATATATTCAAGATCATGTCAACACGTTTACTTTCTGTCAAGTACACGTTTATGCATATTAATTGCATACTAATTGTTAGAGGCCAAAAGTTTACACACACCTTGTCCAAAGACATTTACACCCAATTTTTTTCGCAACTTTTACAACTTCCTAAACATTTCAATGTTTCATGCATTTCCTTTGTGAGGGTTTACTTTATTTCCATAAGAGGTAATTTCAAAATAATAGCTTAGAGGCAGATTATTTTAGCTTTAATTGACAATATCAGCTTTTCAGTGGGTCAAGTTTCAGTGGGGTTTCCAGTGGGTAGCTTTCCACAAGCTTCTCATAATACTTTGTTGGAATTTTTGCCCATTCCTAATGTACCAACTGATGTAACTCTGTCAGATTTGTGAGCCTCCTTGACTGTACAAAATATTTCTGTTCAGTCCACAAATCTTCTGTTGGATTCGGGACTCTGTGAAAGCCACTCCGTTATACTTTGTTTAAGCCATTCTTATCTTTAAGCCATTAGATGATAATAATAATAATAATAATAATAATAATACAGTTTATCAGTTTGAACATTAAAAATATTGTCTTTGTATTATATTTGATTAAATATAGGTCAAAAAGGATTT
>JAODIB010000001.1:22619910-22630141 GCA_027575605.1 Sciades troschelii | reverse complement strand
ACATTAAACTCCTGATCAGTAATGAGTTCATTAACCATTAGCGCTTTAGATGTAAGAGATCTAATATTTAATAGCCCTACCTTTAGATCAAAGGTGCTGGCAGCGGCTGTATAGTCAGTATGATCTAATTTTATATTGATTAGGTTACTGGAACAAACTCTCTGAATATTTCTACTTTATTGTTGAGCTCGGGTAACAGACACAGTCTCAATGTAGTGGACCCTGAGTGACGACTCTGTGCAGCTAGCCTCAGACTGACAAAGGCTCCTTTAGCTCCTGCACGGATAACTATCTTTGAGAACCTGTGCTTGCCTAGGACCCTAAGATTACCTGCTATGTCCGGCACCCTGGCTGACTAAAGCTGCTGGTGCCCCTAAAGTCTGAGCTAATTTCACGTGCCGTATGATAGTCCTCTATAACCAGAGCTCTTTCAGGTTTCTCAGTGGGTGCATCGCTAAGGAGAGCAAACCTGTTCGACATGTGACGCGGAGAGGAGTGGTGCTCCCGTGGGCGAGCCTCAGCAGTAGCTTTGGCTCTACGCTTATGCCGCAGAGTCATCACCCATTCACCCTGCTGTAAGGGCTCTAATGCCAGAGTTGGGGGATTACTAACTTCACCTAGGGCATCCAGACTTTCCCCTACACAAACTACACTGTTCTCATTCTCACTGACCTTCTCTAAAGCCTGGACACGCGCTTCTAACACTGTAATCTTCTCCATCAGAGAGCTAACTAATCTACACTTTTCACAAATAAAGCTGTCACTAGCGACGGAGGAAGGATGACTAAACATCCTGCACTCAGCACACTGAACAGGCTGAAAGTGTGCCATGATGAAAGGATTCACGTACCTTAATCAAAGATCTGTTGATATTAAAGTAGATCCGATGTGGATGGCCTCCGCTTGTGGTCTTTACACAGGAGGAAAAAAAAAGGTAGTACTGAGAGTAGTTATCAGGTAGTACTGAGAGTGAGGACCACCTACTTGATGGCCAGACACTTCTTTTCTATGGTGCTGTACTTTGACTCTCGCATGGAGAGCTTGCGACTGATGTACAGCACCGAACGCTCCCCCCACCACCACCTGGGACAAAACAGCCCCCAGTCCTCTGTCCGATGCACCGGTCTGCAAAACAAAAGGGAGAGAAAAGTCAGGAGAATGCAACAGCGGGCCCCCACACAAAACTGCTTTTACCTGAGCAAAAGCCCATTTGCACAGCTCCATCCACTGGATGGGATCTGGCACCTCCTTTTTAGTGAGGTCAGTCAGCAACACAAAGTAATACCTGCGTGCAGATCAATCTCATGGCCCAATGAGATCCATGCCAATTCTTTCGAAGGGGATCTCAATTTACAGTAATGGATGCAATGGCGCTTTTGGTGTGGCTACTGGATTTACCAGTTGGCATTAGCGACAAGCCACACATGACCTGTGGACATCGGTGTGAATCCTTGGCCAATAGAAATAGGCCATGACATGATTTAGTTTTTTATCCTGTTGCAAATGCCCAGGCATAGGATTATACTGAGTCGCATGGAATAAAAGTTCCCCTGCACACATTTGACCTTCACCAATTGCACATTTCCCCAGTGCCCTGCACTGAATCAGGCTTTGATGCATGGAGGTCTAATTACAACAAGAATCCACCAAAGCCTGATGTGTACCCCTTTGAATACTCACAACTATCCTGTATGCTCCTGCTTGATCAGAGGAAACCTGTGGTACATCAGGGACGCGAATCAGTAGCCCTGCCTCCTTGTGAAAGTGCTGATTCCCTGCCTTTCCTATGCGCTGACAGACCTGCCCGGACTTGCTCCCAGTTCTGGTGACCATGGATAAGCTCACCTGTGGAGAGTGAGAGAGAGGGTTAATGGAGGTACAGACACAGAAGGAGAAGGAAGAGAAGAAACATGAGGACAGACACAAATGCAGGGAGTGGGTTTCTGGGGAACTGGCCCCCATTTCCATGGGGCTGGGGTAGGGGAGGGGCGAGGAGAGAGGTGAAGAGGGAGGGGGAAAAAGCAAAAGTAAGAGATAGTGGAGGAGAAGTTGTGGGAGCGCTTGCTCCCAGAAACGCCATCAGGTGGTCCTCTGCCAGCTGGACTGCCTCCTCCAGCGATGCTGCTCGGTGACACTGGATCCATGTTGCCGTCTTGCTTGGCAGCTGGATGATGAACTGCTCCGGTGTCACTTGCTTGAGGATGGTCTCGATGTTGCACTTGCCTGCCAGCAACCACTGTCAGCAGGTGTCCCGAGCTGTTGCGTAAATGCAAATAGCTGGCCCACTTTGCTGTATGCCAGTGAGCGGAAGCACTGGTGCTGCTCTTCTGGGTTATGACTGACCTGCTGTAGGATGGCCTGCTTCAGGTTGGGGTACTCCAGCATGTTGGTGGTCAGGAGCTGCCAAGCCACGAGCTGGACTTCCCCTGACAGGAGTGACAATAGTTGAACCGCCCACTGTGAGGTTGGTCACAAGCTCACCTCCACAACCCACTCAAACAGCTCAAGGAAGGCTTCAGGGTCGTCCTGTGGCCCCATCTTGACCAGCTGGACAGGCAGGTTGGCCACAGGGATGACCACTGGAGCACCCATTGACTGGACGCAGCTCCAGCTCACCTGCTGGTTTTCTGTCTGGGCTTCGAGCAGAGCCCAGAAGCGCTGCCTCTGATCCACTGACAGTGCAATGAGGGCATGATGCTGGTGCTGAAAGTCATTGGCGAGCGTCTAGAGGAGCTCTCTGACTGGGCTCTCAGACTCTATGGCGGCATTCGTTCCTCAGGCCCGGGTTTCGGCACTCGTGTATCAACTCTCTGATGTTGGGAAATAGAGGAATGTGGAAGCAGGCTTCAGAACAGATGTGTTCTTTTTATGGTGCACACTTTTCAGTGACTATTCACGATACAGAAACACACTCCACACACATGCAATGGGGCATCACAGCTTGGTCTCTCATTCTTGTCTGTCTGAAAGACACACAGAGACACAGGTTAATAGACAGCCAGTATTTAGACATGTGCACCTCATCACATGTTACCTACTGGTTCACCCTGACTCCTCACCGTTTACAGCTGATGCTCGACCATGCCCCCACTGCCACAATCACTTTTCCTTTTACTAACACTTTTTAATCATATGAGATCTGAGGACACTAATTGTTGCAGTTTTGCAATTGGAATGTTTGTCTATTTTTACTTGATACAAGACTTCAGCTGTTCAACGGTCCGTGGTCGCCATTGTCTGATTCTCCTCTTCATGATGCGCCATATGTTCTCAAAAGGAGACAGATATGGACCGGCAGCAGGCCAATCAAGCACATACACTCTGTGTCTATGAAGCCATGCTTGTAATGCTTGATAATACTGTCTTATTTAGGACTTTTATTTTGAAGTTCCCGGCAACGGAAATGAGAATACTACGTGCAGGTATTTAGCCTAACGTTAGCGAGAGGAGTGTGTGTTGTATTCAGAGGCATGCAATAAAGTGGCAAAAAGCCTATAGCTCCTGTACAATGGTGTGGACCTATATTTACCAAATAGACAGACAATCACAACAATGCTGTTGTAGCCCGTGCAGAATGAGGCCTGGCATTGTCCTGCAGAAATAAGCATGGACTTCCTGGGGTGAGATGTCGCCTTGATGGCATCATGTCTCTGTAACATCCCAATATATGCCCCAATATATCAATGGTACCTTCACACACATGCAACTCACCCATGCTGTGGGATGAGTTTAAATCTTTTCAAAATATTATGTACTGTAGATTTTGAAAGACATAAATTCTCTGCAATCTTACATTGAGAAATATTCTTTTAGAATTGACTAACAATTCTCTCACAAATTTTGGCACAAAGGGATGAGCCATGACCCATCCTTGCTTGCAAAGACTGAGCCTTTGGTGCTGCTCCTTTTATACCCAATCATGAGACCAATTAACCTGCTTATTGTGGAATCTTCATAAATGGTGTTACTTGAATATCCTATCAATGTTTCAGTCTAATTTTGCCTCTGTCCCAACTTTTTTAAGTGTGTTGCAGGCATCAGTTTCTAACTTTGTTTATATTTACAAAATACAATTAAGTTAGTCAGTAAAACTACGGAAAGTATTTTCTTTGTACTTTTGTCAGTTAAATAAAGGTTCATGTGAATGAATAAATCAGAGATTTTTTTTTTCATTTTGGAAAATATCCCAACTGGAAATGGGATTTGTAAAAAAAAAAAAAATCAGATATTTTGGATGAGGTTAGAATTCAAATGCTTATTTAGTTGTGAACACACTCCGATGTGAAATCATGGGGTTTGTACTTTTTCTGCTCAAGTCATTTCAAGATTATTATGTAAGAATATATGCTTCTAGCTGTGTAAACTGTGCATGGAGTGTCACTTTATCTGTTTTTCCCAGTTTGACACTTGAAATTCCCATAATTTGAGAAAATTTGAACATGACAATAGCCCTTGCTATATACTCATTTTCTAGTTGACTGAATCCTATTAACTGACTCCATCTTTTCACAATTTTTCTTCCTTCTCTTGCTTATCCTAACAGTTTCTCAGGGTCTTGTTAGGTTTCTACTGAGATACTGAATGTCTGATTTATTACTGTGATAAGCACTGAACTACAAATGCCATAAACAGGGCTGAATGGCAAATTGTACAGCGTAGCATGAATTAACAGTTTATTTTCAGTGCTTCTTCTTTGAGTGGATAGAGTGAAATCTGAGCATTTATTAGACTGAAAGATGCCAATTTTGTCATGCACAACCAACTGCGGTACAATGCTAGAATTTCTTTCAATTTTAACTTAAAGCATATACGCAGAATCATAGCCTCACTTTTGTTTATAAATGCCTTGAGACCTCAAGTATGGCACAGGAATAGTTTTAAGCATTAACAATAAATCTACTATAGTAATTTTTATGATTTTTACAGGAAGGCTATCAGTCTCATCGCTATTTCTGCTATACTAAAACACAGAGCTGACTGCAACTCCGATCCTCCATCTTGAGCTAATTTATTGCCATGCCATGTAGATGTGTTGCTGGTCGGTGCAGCAACATGACAGAAGGTGGATTTGCATTGCATTAATGGCCCAAGAATGTTCAAACTGCAAAGATTTGGATGCATTTTGCAAGAAGTTCATGGGCACATTGGGCGCCTACAAAGTGGTCTCTCCTCTGCTCCGTACATTTTACTGAAGACTCATATGAAACCTCTGATCTGTTGAGAAGTGTTGGCTATAAGCCCCTATTGAAAGAGGGTGTAGTACCAACAATTAAAGAAAAAGAAAACTACAAGAAAAGGATAGTATTTACTTTATTATTTTATAAAAAAAAAAAAGGAAAGTAAGTTCAGTTGCAGCAGTTCTCCCAGACTGTGAGCCAAGGGTTGTTGGTAAAACCTGGGACAGAATGGGATGTGACATATTATCACTTGGGCAGTGACCTCCCCGCGTTGCTAAAGCTGGTGACGTCCTGTTCGTCCTGGGTTTTAGTAATTGCCTGAGCCGAGCAGTAATGGCAGAGTACTCAGTATGGAGAAAATGGAGAATGAGTGGAGCAGCTGTCTGATTTCTCCACTGGATATCACTGCCATCTTGCCCTTATGTGGAAGAAGCGAATGAACAGAGAACTGAACAAACAACTGAAAGTCAGATTGTTTCAAAACAATCGGCCATAAGATCGGCCTTCAAGAAGCGAGAACACAGACGGGTAAGCTCCGACTCTAATTTGGATATAAAACAACAAAAACAGCACGTTGTTTACCTGCATTTAGATTAATACATGTAACTTGTATTGTGTGTTTAAGTTACCGGTATGAGATTATTTAATTTGCTTCAGAATGTGATTGTCTCAGTTCATCTGATTATTTAATTAGCCTTTTACGTTTTATCAGTGAAAATGCATGCATGTACATGTATGTTGCATAAGTTATAATGCCTATCCTGTTTTAATGAGAGTCAACCCACAATCAATGAAGTCAAATCGGTCTTAGTTGAGCAAGTCGGTAACAGTATTTCTTAAGCCTCACTCACAACCCGCTGTAAGTGTTTTGGACATGCACGGGTCGCAGGGTTTGGTAGCTCGCAGCTATGCTGCAGGGTTGTGGTGAACCCGGGGGAAAGTTTGGGGGAGGAGTACGGGCAAAGTACTTGTCAAGTATAGGCCAAGAGTTGCGGCAAGCAGGTCTTCCGAAAGATTGTACGAGAATGTGAACACTTTCTGTCGTCAGGAAAGGTCAAATGCGGCTGACTGTCGCGAAGAAGAAATCTGCAAGCTCTGGTGGACATGATTGGAAAAGTCCATCCTCTTATCTAAAACCAGAACAGGATTTTCATCTGTATGTGCCAGATGAACTGCCAGGGTCAGGAGTCCAGGAATCTTCCTGAAATTATTTTAACAGCAAACAGATGGTCTTCACAGAGGTCGAGACTTTTGTTTTATTTTTGACTTCAATTTGCAGCTCTTGTGAGAAACTGCACTCTGAATTTAGATGGCAGGAGTAAAAACGATCACATGCTGTTTCTTGACATAGATTTCCCACCAGATTTATAAATGTTTTCTTTGCATGCCATGAGACTCGCAGCATGTCCTCCTGTTTGAACATCTGTCTTTATCTTTCTCTCGCTGCGTCTCCAAAACTCTTACACAAGTCACCTCTTTTCCTTTTCTTTCAATCCCTTTGAGTCTTGCACCTTTCTGTCTGACCACACAGATCTGGTGGCCTCAAGCCAGGATAACAAACTCAAACTTTGGACAATGAAAAGTGTGATTTTTTCATCAAGACAGAGCCTGAAACCTCCTCTGCGGTACATTTCTCTTCAATTCCACCACCTGTGCCAATAAAACCTGTCCCTTTAATAGAGACCATGAATAGAGATACAGTTGTATGGGAGGATATTGAAAAGTATTGACAAAAACTAAATGGGAGCAAACAGCTTACTGATTATCACATCATCTGTTGTGTATTGACACTTCTTCTCATTCATATGCACGTCATGCCTTTTTTTCCCTCTGACAAGGGGACTTCATTGTGATAATTGCCAAGGCATGATCCAATCACTAAACCAGTGACTGAATAAACTGCGGAAGAATATATGGCACTAACAAGCCTTTTTTTTTTTTTTAATATGGAGCAGGCTGCTCAAACAAACGGATCAATAAATGGCACAGAGGTCAGTATAATGGTGCAGAAAAGCCCAAGGCTATATCAGTAGCTCATACATCATGTTAATCCATCATATAAACCATTATTTTACAGCACCCTCCTTTCTTTTCCTTTCTCAAAGAGGACCATTTGGGTGAAGATAAATTACCGGTGATTGCTGATGTGATGGCATTTGAGGACATCGTGAATCCAGCTGGTTTAAAGTTGTTGAATTAGTTTCAGCTCGATTTTACGATGTAACAGCATAAGCCACTGTTGTTATAAGAGTTACACTCCATAATGAGTTTGTTGGGGTTTCGTTTTCTGACTCGGAGTGGTAGCACCTGCCTGGGTTCCAGCTATGGGTTAAATAATATATTGCCAATAAGGTGCTGGCAGCAGGGCGCTTTTTGGTGTAATGTGGCAGATGAATCCAACAGGGTCAATGGCACACCACCAGATGGCATGTGGAAAAGCCACTCAAATGGCCAACGGATGGCATCACTCGGCAAGTCAGTTATCACTGTGGGGCAACTTCCATACCCGTCAAGTCTGTGGCACTTTTGTGTACCACTTGGCATCAGGTCCAGAGAGACAACATGATGGGGGCAAGACATAGCTTGTCTTACCTTACTGTGCAAGGTGCTTTGTTCAGAGAGGAGAATAGTATATGAGAGCTCATGAGCTCAGGCATTCCATGGCGGTTCAGCCGGGCCATTTGTGCAGCCACTGCAGACGGCTCTGTCGCTCTGGTGCGGGCCTCATGGCCCATCTGCGTTTCTGTGCACCCTAATGAAGCAGTCATCATGGCTAGCGATGGACAGCCACCAACAGCAATTGCACTCATTCTTAAAGTTTCGAAAGTAACAACGTATCCAGGGACCTGTATGTTGGATGTGCCACATCAAGGAAACCTAACAGTGAGCAAAATTGAGTGAAAAAAGATGGTATGTAATCAACAAAAATGTATCATTGATATGGTGATGTTTTCATTAAGGGTAGATTTTAATGAACATTTATTGAAGGAGCCTTCACGGTCAGGATGTTTTTCCACTTTGGGAAAGTCTTCAAGACAGAGGAGTTTACACTTTGCACTTTCTTTCTTGGATCCCAGTGATGGCTGGGAGTCCCAGAAAGGCCCGTGCTCTCTGGGTGGGAGGGGCATACTCTGTATCCCCTGTCAGTCAATCACAACAACACTCGCTCATTCAGGGGCATCTGGGAGCTCATGCCTGTGGAAGAGAGGTAGATCATGCTTTCCTGAGAGCATGTTACTCAGTTTGATGGCTGCAGTGTGAAAGGGTAGATTTCGAGAAGGGGGTGGAACAAGGAAGACAAAATTCAGGGAAATATACATATGAAAATAAATGTATTATTCTCATTGGTCATTGATAGTGATGATAGTCATGATGCTCTTCTTCACAATATGTGTGCCAAGATCAGCCTGCTTCAGCTCTCTGTTTTTCTGGGTCCCTGCCCCCAGAAAAATTTTTTCTGCAAATACTTTTTTTTAAAAATTCAGTAATATAGCCTAATTTGGTGCTGTTTCAGAAAAAAAAAACAACGAAATGCTGTGCGAAGGCAACTGTCAGGATGCAGGCACTTATGGATGTATGCGCAGAAGAAGACAGATTAAAGAAAGTTGTCAAAGCCAAATCAAAATGCAGGAATCAGAGTCAGTAAACTGGCAAGGGTCGGGCGATCATCAAACAACATAGTGTAGGAATGACAAAGAGCGAGAAACGAGAAGAAAGTAGTGAGGGTCAGAATGGAAATAAGCAGTCAGAAAGATACAAGATTTGGTATGTACTGAGAGCAGAATGATACTTCGCAAAGGTGTGTTTGAGAGGTGAGCTTATTAGAAGGGACAGGTGACTGAGGAAATGACAGTCAGCTGTGATTCAGTAGGCAGGAGACAGAGAGTGCTGTGTGTTATGGGAGTTGTAGTTTGGGGAGTCCATGTTTGTAGTCTGCTGAGCTTCAGCAGGTTTACTGACGGAGCCCCCCCCGAGGAGCTACCTCCGGGAGCTACCTCCGGGAGCTAGTCTTTCTGGGGCAACCCCTACCTCTGGGTGCTGGTTTGCTAGGAAACTGAGCATGGAACTCTTGCTTCAGAAGGGGGTCAAGGTTGTCCTTGAATTTGACCCAGCTTTGTTCCTCTGACCCGTACCCCTCCCAGTCTACCAGGTACTCGACTTGGCCTCCTCTACGTCTTGAATCAAGGATCTTGTGGGCCTGTTAGATGGTATCTTCTTCAAGGTTGAGTGAGGGGCATTCTTGGGTTGGTGTGTTGTTGGCGAGGGGTCCCAGGATGGCAGGTTTGAGGTGTGAGATGTGGAACATGGGTGATATTTGGCTGTGGGGAGGGAATTCAAGATGGTAAGATACTTCTTTGATATGATGCAGGATTCTGAATGGGCCGATGTATGGTGGAGCTTCCTACAGGTGTTTGTCTCCCTTAGGTTCTTTGTGGCCACCCAAACTCTATCGCCTGGGTGGAAGTTGGGAGTCTTTCCTCTATGCTTGTCTGCATATGTCTTGTACTTGGCACAGACTGACTCCAGACATTGGTGAACTTCCTCCCAGATGGTCTGACTGTGCTTGAACCAGTCACTGACAGCTTATACCTGGTTCAGTGCGTTGTCCCAGGGGAACAAGGGCGGTTGGTAGCCGAGTATGCATTGAAACAGGGTTAGATGGGTGGCAGAGTGCTTCAGCAGGACCAGAGCAGGAAGCGTGCCCAGTCCCCTTGGTTACGCATGCAATAGATTCTGAGAAAGCAGCCAATTTCCTGGTTCACTCTTTCTACTGGATCATTGGATTGAGGGTGACAGCTGGAAGTGAGGCTCACAGATACCCCAAACCTCTCCATGAAACTTGTTCAAAACTTGGAAATGAATTGGGATACCTGGTCACTAACTATGTCTTCTGGGATGCCATAGTACCAGAAGACCTGCTGGAACAAGAGCTCTGCGGTTTGAGAGGCTGTGAAGATGCCAGGCAGCGGGATGAGTTTCAGGGCTTTCTAAAATCTGTCTATGGTTACCATTATCATGGTGTTTTCTTGAGAGGGAGTTAAGTCTGTGATAAA
>JAODIB010000001.1:19270923-19281675 GCA_027575605.1 Sciades troschelii | reverse complement strand
AATACAAAGTACTTTGTGTCTGCTGCATCTTTCAGTTCTTTTAAATCAAGGCTGAATACTTTCTTCTTTGCTGCTGCATTTTATTAAATCAAATTTGAGGCTTTTGATTCATTCCTCGCTCTGCACTGTAACTTTTATTCTTGCATTTTATCTGTCTTATTCTATTTTAGCTCATTTTCTCTTACTAGTTTTAATTGTACTTGAATGTTTGTTTATAATGTGTTTCTTCTTCCATCCATTCACCCCAACACACTTTTTTTCTTTCAGTGCAACTGCAATGCATGATGGTATATATTGCTTGGTTAGTGACCATCGGTTGTACACTACTTTTCACAATGCATTGTAGTCCAATATATAGGGTGACTATGAATCCACTATATAGGGTGTAAGAATTCTCACTATACATTCAGACAGCACTACAAAATGGCGACCTCACTATATACAGTAGTTCACTATATAGTGAGTAGTGAGTGATTTTGGACACAGTGTGTGTGTCTTTCAGATGGCCAGTAATGAGAGAGAGAGAGAAAGAAAGAGAGAGAGCTGCATTCTCCTCTGTGTGTCTATACATGTGTCTGTAGTCACTAAAATTTAATAATAAAAATAAAGCGCACCTTGAATTGTTGCACCTGTCTCCAGTTCTTCATTGTCCCACCTCAGGGAATTGCTACACTGATGCCGTAACCCAGATATTGAGGAACAAATGCAACCATGGAATCCAAACCAATCAGGGAGTTCCTCCAAATACTCATCAACCTCCAATGTCAGCACCCAGAGCTTCTCGCCCTGTCCGTCGAGCAGGGGCAGCACTTCCAGGCTCTGTGCGAGGCTCAAGCAAAGGACTGGCAGGTGGTGCATCGCTGGAGGAGGCGGTTCAACTGGCAGAGGACCAGCTGATGGCATTTCTGCAAGCAAGCGCTCCTACAGCTTCTCTTCCTCTCACTCCCTCTCCTCTCCTTGCCCCTCCCCTACTCCATCCCCTCGTAGATGGGGCCCAATTCCTCTGATTCCCACTCCCCACACTCATGTCTGTCCTTGTGTCTCCTCACCCCTTTCTCCTTCAATGTCTGTGCTGCCACTAACTGCCTCTCTCTCTCCACAGGTGAACCCATCCATGCCTACCAAAATCAGGAGAAAGCCTAGGCAGGTCAGTCAGCAAAGCATTTCCCAGAATGAGCACTTTCACCAGGGGGGCATGGCCTAACAGTTAGAGAAGTAGCTTTAAGACCAAAAGGTCGTAAAGCTGCTTCTCTAACTATTAGGCCATGGACTGGCAGGAATGGCTAAAGTGCCCTTGCGCAAGGCACCCAATTTCCAACTGCTCCCCAGGCTGCTCTGGGTACGTTGTATGTAACTCTGGATAAGAGTGTCTGCCTCTTGCCTGTAATGGTAAATGCACCAGACTCAAGGTTCACACTAGATTAGGCTGTTGTAGTGTAACAATTCCCTGAGGTGGGACAACGAGGAACTGGAGACAGGTGCAACAATTCAAGGAGCACTTTATTTTTATTGTTCACTTTTCAGTGACTACTGACAGATATATAGACACACGTAGGAGAACGCAGTGCACTCTCTCTCTCTCTGTCTCGTTACTGGCCATCCAAAAGACACACAGAGACACACATTCATCGACACAAGTGACACAGATGTAACTCATCATGTTACCTGCTGGTTCAACCTGACTCCTCAGCCAATTCTCGACCACACCCTCGCTGCAACAACAAGATCATTTATAACAGTCTAGAAGAGTATATTTTGTAGATGATTCCAGATTATGTTAAAAGGGATTCTAGAGTTTCCTTAAGAGTCTATTTTAGAGAGATTATTCCAGAGAATTGATGATGGAGATTATTCTGGGGAGAGCATTTGAAATTGTTCTGGAGAGATTATTCTAGATTATTCTGGAGAGTTCATCTGGAGAGATTATTTCTAAAGTGATTATTCTAGAGATTATTCTGAAGATTATTCTGGAGATGAGCCTGGAAATATTATTCTACAGAGATTACTTTTGAATATCCTAGTTATTGTTCTGGGAGAGAGTAATTCTAGAATATTCTAGAAATTATTCTGGAGAGAGTTATCTAGATTGTTCTAGAGATTCTTCCCGAGAATGCCAGCATCCAGTGATGTTCTGATTCTAGAGTTGATCTACAGTACTGCGCAAAAGTGTTAGACACCCTATTTTCTTCGTACAAACTTTGTTATAGATTTCTATTTTATGACTTCTACATTATCCAGTCTGTACAAAAACATTTTTGAGTTCCAAATGTTCATTTTCCAGCACAAAATTAAATGTTACAGAAAAAAAAGTTTGTATCTGAGCAGCATATTACATAAGAGACCACTTTTCAGATTCAAAAAGAAAACATAATGAAGGCTGCTGCGTTTTGATGCAAAATTAAGAAGCAAGTGTGACAGTCAAAGTGTCTAGAAGAACTGTGGCTCGTTCTGCAAGATGCTCAGTAAAACCTACAGCTCATTTCCTTATAAAACTGCACTCATTGTACCTGAGCCTACTATTTTTTTAAGCAAAGGATCGTCTTACACCAAACATTGACTTTGTTTCATTTATTATGTCTTACTGCTGTTTATAGTATTTTTTAAATGTTGAAATGTTTCCTTATTTTTTAAGCCATTTTTGGTCTACAGTGTTTTTTTTTTTTACATGTGCCTAAGACTTGCACAGTATTGTATGTTCAATCCATTTGTGCACTGAGAATGAACTTTCACAGTTTTGTGATGTGTTATTGGTCTACTAATCTTACATTTTGGTCCAGTCCACTTAACATTAGATTGAGTGTAATTCTTTGGCCCAGTACAAAAAAAGAAGTTTGACACCCCTCATGTCAACTATGTGCCCTCTCCTGTATTTTACTTGAGGCAGACTCTGTGTTTGTAACTGCTGAGGACTTGGTCTTGACAATAAATACATGTTTTCTCTCACTAGGCTTCAGATGCTGGCTTCAGTGCCAACTGGACAGCTGACTTTGGTTCTGCAGGTCAAGATTTGGGAGATGTTCAGCCTGCAACAGATGGGCAAGGTTGGCCTCCTGCAGAAGGATGGCCCACAGATACAGTGCCCCAAAGCAAAGCTACAGGCGAGGTTAGAAGTTGGGATACAAAGTATGATCAAGAGCCAAATCCAGACTGTGAAGTGTGTGCTCTGAAGAGTGGCAAGATAGATCCTCCATTTGAGCAGCAGCCTGTTCACGAGGGTACTGAGGAAGAGTGGGCATCAGAACAGTCAGACACAGACATCTATCACTCTGGGTGGACAGGGGATGAGGAAGGATGGACCACAGAAAAGCAAATCATAGGTTTAGAGGACAGTGGAGCTGGAACGTCCATGCCGGGGATTATATTCACAAATGAGTTTGGCCAAGAAATAACAGAGGCCACCGAGGGAAGTGGGCAAGGATCAAACACAGAAGAAGAGGGAAACAACTCAAAGTGGTACTTAACAGGTCAGGGAGATGTGGATGGGTCAGGGTCTGAATATGAGACTGCTGAGGAGTGGGGAGATGCTCCAGGTCAGAATAGTGGATGGATCAGTGCTGATGATGATGAGCTTGAATCTGCAGAGAATGAAGGACAAATATCTGATCAGGATATCACCAGTAGCAATTTAAATCAAGGGGACTTTGTGGATGATAGTGATTCATCCTTCATGAAACAGAGCACCATACCTGTTACAAGCTTTATTGGCCATACTTTTATTGCTAATTGGGATCAGCTGTCAATGACACAATCAACAAAGCTTAATAAAGCAACAAAGCTTGAACAACACAGTTCAACTAATTCAGAATCCAAATTATGCTCTGACCCATTTTGCAAATCAGAGTGTGACCCATTTGATTCAGGGCCTGATCTATGTGCTTCATCAGAGGAGGATCCATTTGATACTGGCAATGACTCATATGCCAAATCGGACAAGGATCTGTTTTGGCCATCAAAATCAGAAAACTCTCAGATATCTCAGAAAGTTCCCAGTGACTGTTTTGCTATGCATGGGGGAGATATTTTTGGCTCTGAATGTTCATCTACAGAGGGCCAAGCAATTGGTTTTACTTCAGATCCTTTTCAAGCAGAAGATCTGTGGGCTACTGAAATCATATCAGACCCTACAGGGCCCAGTGAAACTAACCAGGATCCTTTACCCAGTGAGACTCACCAGGATCCTTTTGCCAGTGAAACTAATTGGGATTCCTTTGCCAATGAGAATAATCAAGATATTTTCACCAATGAGACTAAATGGGATCCTTTGGTCAGTGAAACTATCCAAGATCCTTTTGCCACTGGGACTAACCAGGATCCTTTTGCCAGTGAAACCGACCAGGATCAGTTTGCAATTGAAAGTAATCAGGATCCCTTTTCTAATGAAAATAATCAAGATAATGTCACCAGTGATTCCAGTCAGGATCCTTCTACCAGTAAAATTAACCAGGATCCTATTGACAGTGAAACTGACCAAGATCCTTTCACCAGTGATCCCAACCAGGATCCTTTTACCAGTAAAACTAACCAGGATCTTTTTGCCAGTATAACTGACCAGGATTATTTTGCTACTAGGACTAACCATGGTCCTTTTGCCAGTGAAACTGACCAGGATCATTTTGCCAGTGAGACTATCCCAGACCTTTTTGCCAGTGAAACTGCCCAAGATCTGTTTGGAAATGAAACTAATTGGGATCCCTTTTCCAGGGAAAATAACCAAGATCCTTTTTCCAATGAAACTGATCAGGATCCTTTCACAACTGATCCCAACCAGGATCCTTTTACCAGTAAAACAAACCAGGATCCTTTTGCTAGTGAGATTAACCAGGATCATTTCACCAATAAAATTAATGAGGATCCTTTTGCCAGTGAAACCGACCATAATCCTTTTGCTAGTGAGACTAATTGGGATCCTTTTGCAAGTGAGAACCATGAGAACCAGGATCCTTTTGATAGTAAGGCTAACCAGAATACCTTTTCTAGTGATAATAACCAGGATGCTTTTGTTTGTGAGACTAACCAGGACTATTTTGCCAGTGATAATAACCAGGAACCTCTTGCTAGTGAGAATAACCCAGACCCTTTTGCTAGTCAAACTAACCAGGATCCTTTTGATAGCAAGATTAACCAGGATACATTTGCTAGTGAGACTAACCAGGACCTTTCTGCCAGTTGCACTAATCAGGTTCCTGTTTCGAGAGAGACAACCCAAGACCCTTTGGTCAGTGAGGGCAACCAGGGATGGGCAGGGGGTTGGGAGTCTACAATAACTGGGCAAGAAAGTGGGGAAGGAATGGGCTTTTCAACTAGCAATGGGTTTGTCCAGTGGGCAGTCTTTCCTCACTCAACTGTTGATTTAGACAGCTCCAGTAAGGATGCTTGGCAGGACATGGACAAGAGTGGTGGCTTCTTCCTGTCGGATGGCCAAAGTGACATAATTACAGGCTGGCCTGGAGACAGTGGCCCAATTCAAGACCCACTTGTTGCTTGTCCTGGTCAAAACAACATTCCTAGTCCAAAGGCTGCAGCCATGGAAAAGACAGGCAGTGTTAAAGAACCAGAGAATTCTGACCTGTCTGAAGACGAGGTTGCAAATCGGAGATACGGAAAGTTGTATCAAGAAATAGATGCGGAGACGGATGAGGTACCCGAATTCCTCCTTGTTTTAGTGTAGCATGAACAGATGAGAAGCTCTTTTCCTGCCTGCAGATGAAGCAATAGTTTCCTGCTACAAAACCCTTTAGACCCCAGAATCCCTTACACTCTACAGATCGTGGTCCTGTGTCTCTCCTTTGCTTGCTTCTGATGTTTGATTTAAATAGTATTCCTACTCCCATTACTTATAAATGGCAAGTGTGTTGAGAGCCAGCATTTAAACTGTTTCTGCAATTTGGTTTAGATGTCCAGCAAAGCTTTAAATGGACTTGCTCAGGTAAATAGGCAATTAGACATTGCCTATTTAGGTTGTAGTGACAATAGAGTTTTGTAATGACTGCTGCAAGAAAGTTTTTTGTTTGCTCTGATTATCATGACACTTAGAAGTGACATTGCCAAAATGTAATTAAAAAGCAGTTTTTGTTTATACTTAGATTAATTCACCTTAAACCTTTCTGCATATAGTTTAATCTTATATATAGCTATAGAATTGAACTGATATTTAGCAACCTTGAACAATTACGGAATGTGTTTTGTTAACACATCTAGCATTGTCTCTAATATAGTAATGATCCTTAATCATCCCCTTTCCCTAGAAGTTTCAGATTCCTTAAAATATTTTTATTTTTAGATATGATTTTGGACATGTCTTACCTTGACTACTAACCTTGATGTTTCATATGTTACAGAAACTTACTTGATTTGTTAACAGTTCCTCTCATATCTCTTGTATTGCTTACCAAGGTGGATGCCTCAGTTCCAGCTTTTGTGGCTGACTTTAATAAAATGGTGAGTCGTTGGTTCTCTTCTGTAAAATACATTATTCTCTCATAGAGCACATTGTGAAATGTTAATGTATTGTATTAAAGTTTGATTATTTGCATTATGTACAGTATACTGCTTTGTATTTAAGGATTTTAAAAGATACCTTATTTAAGACAAATTGAAAGAGTATCTAAGTCTATAAAGCATTTGTTTTAGGATGACAGAGCATGACACTGATGCATGAAACAAAATAGCAAATAATAAAAAAAAATAGGCTTTATTTTCATAAAAGTGCTGTTTTGTAAGTAATATCAGTTTTGGTTTTTATTGTTTATCTGGTTGTAAAATATGAAATTCTTCTCTTCTAATCTGTACTCAGATCCATTAATCTTTCTCATTGATAGCTTATGCACCTGTGTGATTTTATGTAATTATCTTTGAACCTAGACAGCCCCTTTTCAGTTTTTCATTTCCATAAAAGAGTAAAAATTTCTAGAAAAATACCTTCTGGGGAAATTAAGATCTGTAATAATGTTATGAATGCGATATGTAAAGCTAGCATTTGCTTCCATTACAGTAAGTTAACAACTTGATGTTCATGTTTCATGTCCTTTACAGATTTACTATTATATACTATTTTCATACATGAATATATACTTCGGTATAAACACAAACATTGTGGGTTGTTCAGATCTTTTAGATCTGAGCTAAATATTTATTGACCATTATTTCTAAAGCTGGTCCCTTTTGAGAAGACACAGTGTGTCTGGTCTGAATTTGCAGAGTTTGTGATTCTCATATGCATATGTGTGTGTATACCTAAAGTCTGAGGCCCCAGAAGGGGCAGAAACTGGGACAGAAGCAGCCCCAGAGGGACTGGGAGAGGGGGAAGGGGAGGTGTCCCCAGCCCAGGCCCCAGAGGCTGAGGGCAGTGTCACAACTCCTCCTGCAGAAACCACTACTGAACAGGCAGAGACCACTGCTGCTAGCAGTCCACCTGCAGAGATTGATTCTGTGAGTGATATTGGGCTATTGGTGCGCAAATATTATTAGAATTGTAGATGTCATTTTAATCATTTGTACAATTATAATCATCATCAACATCACCGTCATCATCATCGTCATCATCGTCGTCATCATCACTTTGTAACCATCACCTTTATCTTCATCAGCACCCTCATCATTTTACTCTCACTACAAAAATCTGTTTCTTTGTCAGTGGCTTCATTGTATTTTTCATTTATTTGTTTATTCACTTATTTACAAGAGGTGCATCATCCATCAGTCATCATTCTTTACCATCACCATATCATCTTTCTGTTTATCATTATGCTTTGGTGATTATGTTTGACCAATTTTTTTATGTTTTAACCATTTTGTCACATTTTAAGTATGTTTTTCCCATCGTGAGTTTTTTGAGAAATGTTGATCAATGGGTTGTAGTTAATGGTATTTTTCCATGCACTGTGCTGCTCTTTAAGAGCATAGTGGAGTCTCCTGAAGCTGCTGAAACTATAGCAGCAGAGCAAACTGAGGTATGTACCTTTTCTATCAGCCTCACACTGCCTGAGCTGCTTACATCATCTTGCTCATCACATTACTGTGCTTTGTGAGAAATATTTAATTAACAAATGTTTTATTTATTTATTTATTTATTTATTCATTTTTCCAAATTATACACTCATTCTCTCATGTATGACAGTGGGAACCAAAATTATGGAAGTGTAGAAAATTGTTTTTTTGTTTGTATTATTTTCATTTTCTGAGTATTTTCTGTGGTTAATTTGATATCTGTGATTGTAGTAGTTTGGTTTAAGAAAAAAATATTCCCACACTCACTGCATCTTTCTTGGTATATGTGTGGTGGCCTGGGAAAATCCTTCACATGGTGAAATTTTGACATTATGCACTACATATACACTATATGGTCAGAAATTTGTGGACATATGACTGTCACACCATATGCAGTTGTTGAACATCCCATTCTGGTCTGCATTTCAGTTCATCCCAAAGGTGTTCAGTGAAGTTGAGTTCAGGGGTCTGTGCAAGACACTCAGGTTCTTCCATCTTAAATATGGCAAACAATGTCTTCATAGCTATTCTTTTGTGAACAGGGGCGTTGTCATTCTGAAACATATTTTGGCCTCTCAGTTCCAGTGAAGGGAATTTCAGTTCAATTAAATTTTATTTAGGTATATAGCACTTTTAACTATTGTAATGCTACAGCATACAAAGACATCATATACATTTGTGTGCTTCCAACTTTGTGGCAACGGTTTAGGGAAGAACCACATCTGGGTGTGATCAACAGGTGTCCACAAATTTTGGTTTTATACTGTGTTTATGAAAAGTACAGACTTTCTTATATTGAAATATGCTTCTGCCTGACTATTTACTACTGCATTTGTTAATGTGGCTCCTTACCTTAGTGTGAGCAAAGGAAGAAGGATATACTAGGCAAGACAAAAAAATTAAACATTTCCATACCATTTTGGTTAAATATACTGTATATCTAAGGTTTAGGGGTGGCACAGTGGTGTAGTGGTTAGCACTGTTGCCTCACAGCAAGAAGGTTCTGGGTTCAAGCCCAGTGGCTGATGGGGGCCTTTCTGTCTGGAGTTTGCATGTTCTCCCTGTGTGTGGGTTTCCTCTGGGTGTGCTCTGGTTTCCCCCAAAGACATGCAGGTTAGGCTAATTGGTGACTCTAAATTGACTGTAGGTGTGAATGATTGTTTGTCTCTATGTGTCAGCCCTATGGTGACTTGTCCAGGGTGTACCCTGCCTCTTGCCCATAGTCAGCTGGGATAGGCTCTAGTTTGTCTGTTACCCTGAACAGGATAAGCAGTTACAGATTTTATATCATACATATATATCCTCCACAATTATTGGCTCCTACTAAGGATTAGTAAAATGGCTAGAAAAAAAATCCACCTTTTGGTGAAATAGCAACATCTCACACTGAAAAAAAGAGAAAATTCCAACCTTTCATAAATTTATTCAGAGAAAAACAAATCCCTAATTAAAAAAAAGATTATTTTCACCAAAACACATGTGCCACAATTATTGGCACCCCTGCATTTAATACTTTGTACAACCTCCCTTTACCAGGAAAAGAGCACTGAGTCTTCTCCTATAACATTTAATAAGGTTGAAGAATAAGGAGCAGGGCATTTGAGACCATTCCACTTTATAGAATGTCTCCAGATCATCCGGGGTTGTATGCCCTCTCTTGTGCACTCTTCTCTTCTGCTCAACCCACAGGTTTGATGGAGTTCAGGTCAGGGGACTGAGATGGCCATGTCAGAAGTTTGACTCTGTGGTCAGCTAACCATTTTTGTGTTGATTTGGACATATGTTTCAGATCATTGTGTTGCTGGAAGATCCAATGACAAGCCAATTTTAGTTTCCTGGGAGAGGCAGACAGAGTTTGATTTAAAATGTCCTGATATTTGATGGAGTCCATGGTGCCATTTACCCTAACAAGGTTTCCAGGGCCTTTGGAGGAAGAACTGCCTCAAATCATCGTAGAGCTTCCACCATATTTTACAGTTGGGCTTTTCATTATAGTCATCCTTCTTTTTACTCCAGACCCACCTTAGTGTTTATTGCCAAAAAGCTCCATTTTTGTTACATTAGACCAAGCCAAACTTGCAGTAGTGTTTTGCAAACTTCAGGTGCTTACCTTGGCGGTTAACTGACAGACAAGGCTTTTTTTTTGTATACCTTCCAAATAATCTGTTGGCATGGAGGTGGTGTCTGATGGTGGTTTGGGAGATTTGGAAACCTCAAGATTTTACTTTTTCTTGTAATTCACCAACAGTGATCCTTGGGGAATTTTTATTTTATTTTTTTTTTAATTTTTGCCTTTCTTACCCTCCTCACTGTTCATGGGGTCAAAATAAACTTGGCTCCTCTTCCAGGCGAGTTTGTAACAGTTCCAGTTGGCATCCACTTTATTTATTTATTAATTTATTAATTATTGCCCTAACAACAGAAATGGACATTTTCAGGAGAATAGCTATTTTTTATACCCATTCCCTGACTTCTGAAGGTCAACACATTTCTTCCTCATTTGGTTTGTGTGTCTCTTACCTTTCCTATGATGATGGATGACGAATGGAATTTGTCCTCTGTGTCACCTCATATTTGTTCCCCAGTAAATCAGGAAGTCATGGATTACAGCTTGAAAGTTCCTACACACTCCAATCAACTCAAACACGTACAATTTAAATGGCAACATGCTTCACCATCAGGGCAGCACGGTGGTGTAGTGGTTAGCGCTGTCACCTCACAGCAAGAAGGTCCGGGTTCGAGCCCCGTGGCCGGCGAGGGCCTTTC
>JAODIB010000001.1:15712554-15722593 GCA_027575605.1 Sciades troschelii | reverse complement strand
TTGTCCAGGGTGTACCCCGCCTTTCGCCCATAGTCAGCTGGGATAGGCTCCAGCTTGCCTGCAACCCTGTAGAACAGCATAAAGCGGCTAGAGATAATGAGATGAGATGAGATGAAACTTTCATATCACTGCATCTATAACTGTGAGCAAACAATATTGATAATCATCCCATGTGAGGATATTTGGCCCAGTCATACACAGACAATCATAGAGGTCTCTTTGGCAGCTTTCTTGCTCAAAACATGCCCTTCTTCAAATATCTTTTAGTTCAACGTATACTGGATATCTGGGTTCACAGACTTAGAAGTCATAGATCAAGCTGTTTTCATCAGTTATTCATATCCCACAAACACACCTGAAGATAGTATTTGTTTGTCATCAATAGCTAACATTGATACCATGCATCATCTACTACATCGAGTGGTAAATCTTGAGGAGTCCCTACGTGATTCGTTCTAAATAATTGCGTATCCGTGTGTCCCACTAATACCTCACCTCTTATTACTGGGCTGGAAACAAAACCCACCTGCTTTTTTTGTGGGTAAATCAGCACGGCTGTGCGACAGACCTGGAAAAGTGGCCTTCGATGACGGACAGAGAAGAGATGGCACAGCATGTCGAAAACATACGTTGCATCTGAATGTTTTCTTGCCCGTCTAACACCAATTTACACACACACACACACATCTCATGACCCGTCTCTGCTTGAGAGGGTGTTCGCTGGACAAAAGACCTGAAAACGGGGGAAGGTGGTGGCTGGGGGTGGAGGGAGGGTGGTGTATAAAGAGAGAGAGCCAGTTTAAAGGCAGCGAGACTGAGATAGTTGTCTTGTTAGACAAGCTAACTGTGCAGAATAACACGATGATTTGCCGTCCAGGGGTAGCTGGTATTCAGGTTCCCCATCAGGTGTCTTGGGATTCACTCCCCTCCTGTTGAGAAATAGTCTAGTGTCAACTCCTCATTACCGCACCCCCACCCCACCCCCCTCAATCCCCAAAGAAACACACACACACACACAGACACACACACGTGTGTGTGTCTGTGTGTGTGTGTGTGTGTGTTATAGCACAACTCTTGCAATGAGGTGCTCAATCCACTGTGGTGATAACTCAGGCACTGTGTTAATTGGTATGAAAACAACACTTTGGCAGTATATAATGTTTTATGTGTCTTTCATGTCCTTTATTGTAATACTAATGAGGGGCTGTATATCGGGGAAAGGGGTGGGGGTGGCTCTCCTTCTCTCTCCTCGCTGTGCTGGATAAGCTTCTTAGTGGGATCACCGGAATATTCCGCCCGCCAGGCGACGCAGGCGGAACACAATCGCCCCCTCCTTCATTTGCAATCGGTAATTAGTATGCAAATGAGCCCAGGGGACCACACAAGTACTAGTGTATTACAAGAGTCTGATTATGACTCCTCAGGCTTCTCAGGGATGAGAGTGGAGTGCTGGAAGAGCTCCTCACCTCCATACGCTCCACTGGGCTCTGAGTGCCACCCGCCCACAGGGCTCTCTGATTGGTGCAAGGCCCTGTCAGTTATCACTTTTGCCTTATCTGCCACTGCTTAATTAATATGGCATGTTTGTCATGATCCCATTTGCATATGGGATTATGTTCTCTTATTTATGAATTAGTACTAGAGACTCTGTTCTGTTAAGCATGCTGAAGGCAGTCGCTGAAGTGTCACACTTGTTCCATGTGACTTATTACGAGATCAGAATGAAATTTTGGAGAAAAAAAGAAGGTATTTTTAATGTCAGAAATGACTAAAAGCATGCCATGCCTGTTAGCATCCTAGACTGGCAATGCACCGAGATCAATGGACAGTTGGTTTTCTATAATGGAGAGGATGACCTCTGAACCTTTGGCTTGAGGTTGTCAGTCTGAATCAGATTCCTTTCTGAAGCATAGCCTGATTCCTGGTTTTCCCCATGACCTGACTTAAGGAAGAACAGAGTGCGTCAGGATCTATATCACCTCGGCTGCCCCCCTCTCTTTGTTCTCACAGCCAGGCAGGCTGGGGATATTGGTGGGAGAGATTACTGGCATATTGATGGCTTAAAATGAAGCTCAGGAGATAGGCTTGGGGCTTCTGCTTGGGTGAGATCAGGCCATGGTTTCTTGCTGTAGCATAGGCTAGTACAATCCTGGTGGTGTCAAGTGGCATAGGAAGATTGGATCCTGGATATGTTGTATGGTCCAAGGGATCCACGTTGGGTACATTTTTTTTTCTGTTGCACTTGATTGGTCAGTTGATCTAGGCTGCCCATTTCTGAGCTAGCCGAGAATCATAAGAGAAGTGGGAAATGGTCATCTACTCTCACATTGATTCCAGGAGCTCATGGAACAATGCACTATGATTCTGATGTGTCCGGAAAGCATGAACTTGTGTCCCTCTGTCAACATCTTCATATCTGTAGTGTGTGTTCAAACGTACTCTGTAGTAATATCTTGTAGCAGTTTGAATATGACAGTGTGGATGTTCCTGTAGGCCAAATGCACCACATGGGGCTCATTCCATAAAGCAAATATTATTGCACACCAAAATAATTTATGAGTAGCAACCCCCCACTTCCCACCTGCCAACTCTCCCCCACCTGCAATGAAGCTCCCCTTCCGATAGCTCTCATAGTGGTGGTATTTATGACGGAGGGCTTGTTCCCTGCTTCCATATTTCACGAAAAAAGAGGGGGGTGGGGTTGTAATGAAACACACTGTGCACAGAGGTTTGTGTTGTGACAGCTGTAATTGTGGAGCACATTAAAAGCCGGTGAAGGAACCCTCCACCTTATTTCTTCTGAAAGCGCAGTGTGACAGAAGGAATGGTGGGTAGGGGAATAGGCATTCCACTGAGTGGAGTGAGGGGTTTGATTAGCGCTGTCATGTTCAGGGTGAAAGTCTTTTTGATGGAGTGATTATAGGTGTTGGCTGAAACGGCCTTAGAAGAAGGTAGCATGGTTTTAATGGGTGGTCCGTGATGTCCCTTGGCATATCCACACACACAAGGGAGACTTAATATGCATGTACACCCTAAATTTGCTTTCTAGAGTCTGGGTTGGGAGGTCAACACAAATGCCACATGAATATCAATTAATCATCTCATCTATTGGTTGCAGGTGCTTTTGGTCAAGGAGGGTCAAGCAACCACCAGTTTTTTACTCAATTAGCAGAAAGCGCATACATGCTGTAGCCTATGGAGACCGGCTTGGGGATGGTTGGTGTTTATTTTAACCTCTTTATTAGTTGGGTCTAGCCCTCATACATACTTCCTAGATTTTGTTTGGGAGTTTCTTGTTGGCCAAACCCTACCATGAAATGGCCCAAAATTGTGACCCAACAGTAAATCTGTTCACATGATTTGCTGTGCTATCTGCATGCAGGCACACAGTGAGGTTAGTGGAGCTTAATGATGCTATTCTGCCAGCCTGCATCAAGTCAATGGTGCTCCATTTCAAGGTGGATGGCTACCGTAAAAGGGTTAAAGCCCATGGAACAAGGCACATACCCCCTGGGAGTCTCCACCAACCCCCAGGGAGGAGGCTTTGTCTCCTTGGGCAAACATTCCCACAGAAAAAGGGGAAAAAGCCATTTGGCTCCCCAGCTTGTGCTCCTTTCACTGGTTGAGGAGGTCTTCCCTAGTCAACAGCTGGACATGACGTGACAAATTGGGGGCTTTGTCTTTCTGGGGAAGCAGAGGGGGTGGCAGAGGAGAAAATTTTGTGAAAGGGTTTGAGCAGGGGTGTTGGGGGGTGGGCGCTCTGGACATTGAAAGGATGCAGGGGAGCCATAGAATGCATTGTGAATCATGGCGACACAATGCAAATTGCACAGTTTAAAGGGAAAATATGTCGGGTCTTTGTTTCAAATTGAAACGGTCCAGCTTATGGAGAGCAAAGTGAAGTACCAATTTTGCACGGGTCAGACAGGGATGGTTAGCCAAGCAGTGGTGATGACAGGTAACTGGGAGCACTAATGCATAGGAAGACAGTTTCTCCTGATTTCATTTTATAAAAGTCGATTTGGTTAAAAATGAGTTTCAGCAAACCTTGCAAACTAACTTGGAATGGAAAAACATTGCTGTAATTATTTTCTGGCTTCAGAAAGCCCATAAAAAAGCTTTTGAATTCAAGTTTTACAGGTACAGGTTAGAGTGGATCAGGAACAAAATGGGCTTTGAAACCTTTTTAAAAAAATAGAGGCATAAACAAAAAAAGTAATGCCTCTGAGTTGCAAAGTCATGGTGGGCTCAGAAGTCCTTCAACAGCCATTTTATGAAGCTGCTCCTCTCACAGAATGAGAAAAGAGATCCCCCACGAATGACCCCGGGTGAAAAAGCTCCGTATTTGACAGAGTCCGCCTCTTAACTTGTTAACTTGCTAATTGCCCGGCAGTCACTTCATGAGCTGAACAATGGACTGCTAGCTGAGCGATGGGGCTCTCTCTTTGAGAGGCCAGCCGAGGGGGCCAGGTGGCCGTACTGGGGAGCAGAAAGGGGCCGGCTAGCCTCGAGTGTTGTGTGTGAGGTCTGGCTTGGTTGCCAAGGGGATGGCAGCCTGATATATTATCTGGAGGAGTATTGGGCTGACCCAAAGAGATGGAGGGGCAGGTGGGGCATGACAGTGTCCCACAAACCCAACTACTACACTACCACCCCCACTCAGCTCTTCTCTGCATTCTCTCTGTAACCTCCATCCTCACTTTGTGTTTGCCCAGTGGAGGCCTGGTAGTGTGTGTGTTGGGAGGGGATCTAAGTGCTAACTGGGATTCAGACTCAGAACATGTTAGGTAATTAGGAAGAGCTTACAGGGCCATTTCCATGACAGCTGCTCCTACTGCAAACACAGCACCGGCCAGAGGGAGCCAGCGCATTGTGATCTGTTTTGTGGGAATGACGTTGCCAAATACAATAGTCCAGCATGTGTGCTGGGTAGGAGTCAAAATGCCAGGAGCCCAAAACTGGTCTGTCTGTTGCTACACAAACACTCATTACGACAGTCAGTGAAGAACCAACAGCACCCAGAGGATTTGACCACCCTATTGTCTTTGCACAGTTGTCTTAATGTGGGATTGAAGTATCAGGAGTTTTCAAGATGTTCCACTTTTGCAGCTTATTCTGTCATTGTACATATGGCCATAATGTTTATCAGCAACATATCCAATGACCTTGGGTTAAAATGAGCTGCGATGGAAGAAAATATGGAGATTAAAAACAAAGCTCAGCTTTTTAGTGTGCTAGATAGAAACCATACTGGTACTGTCCAGGCCTCAGTGGTAAACAGGACTCGGTTGGAGGGCTGAAGTTAAATAATTGGCTGTAGCACTTGTTCCCATGTGTTAACCATGTTAGAATAACAGTCCTAGCGTGGTCTGTGATTCCATGTCTCTAGGTTGCACTATGGGGCCAAGGGTAAGTGGACTCATGCCTAACTGAGTGTTCGTTCTGTGCGCTGGCAGTTTTGGTGAAACCCAGGTCTTGCTTCAGGCCTTGTATATTTTCCTGGCTCCTCTGTGTTTATCCGCAGCCACTCCGTTTGGCGTCCTATCAGAGGTAACTTATTCTCTCACTCGCATATACCGCAAACCACCAAGATTGTCAGGAAAGGGAGGTGTGAGTTTTTTCCCAGGCCTGTTTATCTCAGCCTCCCTGACTAGTGCAGAGAGCTTCAAACAGTGTCTGCATGTGTGTGTGGGCTCATGTATGTCACCCCATTTCCAGATCTCTGAAGTGTGTCCACTTTTTTGCTCTGGGGACTCAGATGTCCTGACGTTACCATAGTTTTCAAGTGTTTGACAGTATCTGTACTATACTGTATCCATATACCCCTCCCTCCTCAGAGTAACTGTACTGTACTGTACTCTGTCCCTGTACCCCTCCTGCCTATTCTCACTTCGACTGTCTGTGCAAGCATACACAGTCCTTAAATAGGGATTTCATAACCACAGTGTTGTAAGCAACCATTTACATGGTTGAAGTAACAGAGCCTATCCCGAGTCTCATACAAAACCCTTTCATTAAAGATGCCAAGCTCATCAATGTTCCCTGGTAGGTTCCCTCTATGTACTGCTGTGCTCTGGACTTATGCCTCCTAATAAGGCACTATTATTTTACATTACCTCCTTAAGTACACCATGAGTAAATCATTACATCTATGAGCCAGCATCGTCTAAAAAGGGATGCAATTAAGTCACTGTAACCTGAAAATCACTGTTTTTAAGAAATCTGGCACACATAAACAGCAATATCATTACATGTGCGCACACGTGCACAAACACACACATGCACGCACCTCCTGGAGAGTGTGCGGCACTCCCCTATGCCACAGCAGATGTTTTTCATGTGGTTCCTTGCTCTGCCTAATAGCCTTCCTGGTCTGTGGCCCTGATGCCGTGTGTGTGTGTGTGTCGGCAGGAGGAGAATAAGAATTCCTTCAGGCCTCACTGTCAAACAATACAAACATGATCTCTGTATTTGGAGAGAAGCTGCGCACCACTTGATGTGGACCGAAAAAGGGTGCTCACCATCATTTAGAACCACAGACTTGGAATGATAAATTAAAAACCTCTCGGTGTCTTGCCTCTCCTCTCAGTCATGGTCATTAGAGCGCGGGTCGTGGGTACCTCATTTCTCCTGGCTCGGTCTTGCTGTGTGTGTGTGTGTTTGTGTGAAGGGCTTGCACTTGATGGCTTCTGGCTGTGCCCCCCACCCCTTTTCTCTCTCTTTCTCCGTGCTCCCCTCGCCCTCCCCCGGCTGCCCTTCTGCTTGGCATCTGTTAAGCTGCTAAAGAGAAAGCTGTGTGGTGAAACCGGTGCGTCTTGCTGGGTGGATTTGAACAAGCACATGCCTGTTCTACCTCGGTGGCCTATGAAATGAGAAAATCAGCCACTGTGATGCCGACGGGAGCAGGGCTTGGGTGATAAATCTGTGAGGAGGACTTTTTGCATGTGTGTGTGTGTGTGTGTGTGTGTCTTGTATGTGCATAGTTGTATATATGTGTGTGTGTCTGTGTGTGTGTGTGTGTGAGAGAGAGAGATGCAAAGAAGCAGTTCCAAGATTTAAAGATTTGATTTCACACCAGCAAAGATCTCTGCGTCTGGAAAGCCATCGCCCTAAATGCACATCACATTAAAACATGTATGAGTTCATTCTTCCTCCTCGATCATCTGCCTTTCTGTCGTTATTCAAATATTCAATAATTCATTCCCTCCTATAAAACAGAGAATTTCAATTCACACATGCAAAACTCTTGATTTCTGTCGCAGCGCCTTAGTAGTGGGAACAAAACCAAGTTTTCAAAGCGTATTCACAAGTGCACAATCTCTATTAGATCAGTGCGATGTCAAGATCTGTATCTGCTCTTTAATGTTGCTGTTTAGACTGGGAGGTAATTTAATCTCATCCTTTGACATTGTTGTCTTAACGCGAAGAGCATTCCGCGGAGAGAGTTAATGACACTCAGAGCAGCTGACCTCGGTTTGGTGCGTCTGTCTGATGGGTCTGATGGAGGAAGACCAAACCATGATATCAACCCTCTTATTGAAGATGGCTACTGTTAAATGTCATGGTGGGGCTGATAGGATCTGATCTGTGGATAGGGGGAAGAGGAAGAGAGCTTCTTTCATCTCCTTGCATCTGCTATCGTCCTCAAAGCAGTGGGACTGAGGCAGGGGGAACACCTGTGTATGTAGTGCACTTTCTGCAGCCAAACATGAGGGTGATTGAAGGACAGGTGTGTGCGTGTGAGTGTGTGGACACATAGTTAAAGAGATAGAGTGCTAAAAAAATGTTAGATGACAGGATTTCAGCATAAACAGTTCTGTTCTCAGTTTGGTTATTGTGTATGTGCGTAAAGGTGAAACAAATTCAACCAATCACAATTACAGAAAGCCAAAGGTCACATGCAGAAATGATCTCTTGCGTGTGTGTGTGTGTGTTCATCGCTCGTCCCTGGAGCGGATAGGTTTATGATGTGTCGCTGGCTTCCTGCTCTCCACATTGTTAACCTCCAGCAGACAGGGTTTAGCTGTCACAAGGCTCAAAGCATGCGCTCTCACCTACTTTCTTACAGTGGCACACAAAGCGTGGTCTGATCAGAACCCTGGTCTGATCTTAGCACACAAAAAGTGAGAGATTATCTACATTTATACCTGTAATGAATGAACACAGATAGATAAATAAACAAGCATCTATGGTCACAGCTGCATGAAGAGGATTAACACCCTCAGAGGTGTTGTAAGTCATGCTTGGAACCCACACGTGCAGGAATGGGAGCTGTTTTAAGAGACTCGACCTTCCTGTTGCCCTTTACTCATGTGTATTAGCCAGAACTCTGAGGAAGCACAACTTCCCAATATGCCTCATTCACAGGCCTTGTGGGAGCCTGAACAAATTTAGGATGGGTAACCTCTGTCTAAACAGCCTGACATCAGCTATGGCCTAAGCTCCACTCCTGCATCTGTCCCTGCGTCCATCTTCCTTTTCCTCTTCCTGGCGCCCTCGTGTTGTGACTCGCGACAAATCCTCCAATTTGCTCAGCTGTGTGAAGAGCCAAGGGGGCATCGATATCATGCCATTTCCAACTGATCAGGACCTTCTCTAGGGTTTCACATGGGCCGGAGAGGAGTGCGGAAGGGAACAGTTTCACGCTCCTGCTCTAATTGGACTGCTATACACCAATCCTATCCTGCTTATTGATCTAGGTCTGGCTGGTACTTAACACTTTTCTCCCAGTGAGTGGCGAGCATGTATATGCATATGCAATAATACTAATTTACCTGAATTATTAGCGAGGGTTGGTTGAAAGGATACCTCTGCCACAGTCTATGAATGCTAGGATAACATCCAATAGGAACTATTTAGAGGCTGGCACTGCCAATATATTAAAAAGCAGGCAACTCCTCCCTTAATCAATGTGAGGAGAGAAGAGGATGCTGGCTCAGCAGGAAGTGGAGCTCACCATTGATTAGTTGAACTTCCTAGGTTAGCTGTCATGGCTTGATGACAGGTGCAGCAGGAAGACCTAACACACACACACACATGCATTTAAGTATAATCATCATTATCATCATCACTTCTTCTTCTTTTGGCTGCTCCCATACATTCGGGGTCATCACAGCAGATCTGGCATAGGTTTTACACCGGATGCCCTTCCAAGTCTATCCAGGCTTGGGACTGGCACTAAGTACACACTGTCTTGTACAACCTCATTTGCATGTCTTTGGGAAACCAGAGCACCTGGAGGAAACCCGCACAGACACGAGGAGAACATGCAGACTCCCCACAAAAAGGTCCCCGTCAGCTTCGAACCCAGAACCTTCTTACTGTGAGGCGACAGAAGAGTGTGCTAACCACTACACCACCGTGCCACCCCACTCTTTATCATCACTATACTCTTTATTTAGTTTCAGAGGTTTTAATGAAGGCCGGTTCTAAGACTTGAAAAACATGCACCATTCTCCCTTTTAAAAGTTTTCTAGTCACCCATGTCCTTTTAAACACTACCTCACCATTCCCACCGTGGTGGATCCCTTAAAACCTGATCCTGGTTGATTTTCAGGCCTGCCTGATCGATTTCCCTGGGTGAAAATAAGAGGATACGAAAGCATGTTAGACTCTCTGGAATCAGATCCAATCCATTAGAGAGATCAATACACTAAAGGCAAAAGGGAGAAAAAAGAGCCCTGAGTGTTGACAAAACCAAATAAATATAGATGCGCGAGAGAGCAGAAATTAGATTACTGTCAAAGAATCTAAGCACAACACTTTTAACCCCTAACCTAACAATCTGTGTTTACACCACAGTGCAAGGGCACGGGAGGGCACGCAGTAACAGACACAAACACGCAGGCAGCATGCGGCCTCACACAGCTGAACCACACACGGGTGCCAGCCTTTGACTCCACAAGAGGAAAATATGCATTGTGTTTTTCTTTTCATATCTTACCAACAGTTAAATCTATTATTTAAATAATAATGGCTGGCTTTTTGTCGTGGTCTATCAGATATATTCCATTCAGCTAGCATGATATTGAACGAGTCT
>JAODIB010000001.1:12460092-12470173 GCA_027575605.1 Sciades troschelii | reverse complement strand
ATAGTATAGTATACTATAGTATAGTGGGCCTATTTGGGGGGGAAAGTCCAGGGCCGTTTTTTGGTCCCAGTCCGTCCGTGGCTGGGGGTGACAGGTGGCATTGTTGCTTACTGGGAAAATGGTAATGTTAAGACTGTAACTCCATAATTAACTCACTCTGACTCTCGGTAAAAAGCTATGGGTTAGCCTGTCTGCTAACCTATCCAGCAACATTTATTCAAGCAGAGCATATTTGGGTCCATAGCCAAACTGATTATTGTGTTTTCTACAATTTTTCTTTTCTTTTCTTTGGTTCTTTTTATTTGCAGTATATGTTGTTGAATACAATCTGTTTGAAATAGGAGGGGGCAGCAGCATTTATGATTAGTCACACCATTTCTCACGCTCCTTTCTCTAGTCTCCTGTTTCGATTGGCTTGTATTTAATATATGGTTAAACACTTAGGTGACCCCCGGTATCCAGATTACTAAATGTGGACTACATGCTCTCTGTTTGAAATGATAATGCTTGTAATATTTTTGATGGTCTGTCACTTAATTTTTCTAGAAGGGTGTAACAGTTACCTTTTATGTTCTAGGTTGCTAAAACTGAAGCTGATTAGTTCAGCCAGACAGTGCTAGAGCACCATGTTTAGTCTGAAACAAATATGGGTATGATTTTTCTTATTTGTATTGTTAGCGTTGGCAGTTGCAGTGTTATTTTTGTTCTTTGAGGTGTGGTTTTGCCAGCTTATTTGGAGTTAGAAATATATGGATAACTTTCATGGAAGTGGGGAGAGCTTGGTCCAACTTATCACCTGAAAAACAAAAGGAATGAATGGGGATGTAAAGAGAGGTAGAGTTTTGGCTCATCTTAAAAAATTAAAGGCAAACTTAATATTTCTCCAGGAGACACATCTGAGAAATAAAGATAATGGTTATTTACATAGAGGCTGGGTGGGCCAGGTTTACCACTCCAACTTCCAGGCTGGATCCAGGGGGGCTGCAATGTTAATAAGTAAAGCCATCCCTTTAATTTGCTCCAAATCCTTTTCTGATAGGCAGGGTAGATATGTTGTAGTAGAAGGGAAGTTGTACAATGTCCCACTCACTTTAGTCTGTGTATATGGTCTTAATTATGATGACGACCAATTTTTCTCATCATTATGGTCCTCGAGCCCTAATCTGAACTCTCAAGGCTTAATCATTGGAGAAGACTTCAATTGTGTCTTAGATCCTAAATTGGACAGATCCTCCAAAACCAGCCAGCCCCTCTCTAGGTCAGCAAGGAATATAGAATAATTTCTGAAGGATTATGGAACTGTCGACCCCTGGTGGCTCAAAGACCCATCCTCTTGCTGTTATTCTTTCTTCTCCCCTGTCCACCAATCTTATTCATGGATAGATTATTTCCCTGTAGACCACAAACTCTTATCATATGTCAAGTAATGTGACTATGATGCAGTTGTTATCTCTGACCATGCCCCACATCTTTTACAATTGGCATTTAAACACATCAACTACTGCTTCCTGGTGGTTCAATAATTTATTGTTGACAGACAAAGAATTTGTTAACTTCATCTCGGACCAGTTGGAACAGTTTATCTCTACTAACGATAAAGGGGAAGTATCAAAAGAAACACTTTGGGAAGCTTTGAAAGCATATATTCGAGGCCAGGTTATTTCTTATACCAAATCTGCCCACCACTCCTGCCTTAAGCGCCGATCGGAGATCTCAGATGAAATTTTAAAGGTTGATCACCAACACTCAGTTACACCCTCCACAGCACTCTATAATAAGAGGATCTCCCTCCAATCAGATTTTGACCTCCTTTCTACTGAAGAATCAGCAAAGCTACTGCTTCAGTCCAGATATAGATGGTATGAGAAGAGTGAGAAGGCTGGATGTTTATTGGCCCATCAGATCCGTCAAACAGCCACAGCAAGACTTATAGCATAAATTCATAGGAATTCTGGGGAAATTCTCACTGACCAACTATAGAAATTAATAATGAATTTAAATCTTTCTATACATGTCTCTACACCTCAGAGTCCAAAGGAGAGCCTTCATTAATAAACGGCTTTCTAAATAAATTAAAAATCCCCACCATAGAATCAGACCACAAGATTAGTCTTAATGAGCCTTTCTTACTTGAAGATTTAACATGAGCAATTAAAGTACGCAAAACTCTAAAATGACGGCCCTGATGGGTTCACCTCCGAATTTTTTTTTTAAACAAAGTGTTTTTATTGTTTTTTCCAGTTATAAAATATACAATTTGACATACATTTCAATACAATCCCACCCCACAAACAACCCCACCCCACTGCACCACCACGAATCCATAATACAGCACAGATTCAGTAATAATTGTACATAATTAGGAAAAAAAAGAAAAAACCCAAATAAAATATAAAATAAAACAAACAAACAAAATCACACACACACACACACACACACACAAAAAGGAGGGGTTACATCTACACATTTAAGATATCTGAGGCATCTATCTTTTCAACATGATCTAAAACTGGTTGCCATATAGTATAGAAATTGAGGGCACAGCCTCTTGTGGCATAGCGGATTTTTTCTAAAGTCAGATGGTGCAGAAGGTCTCTGATCCACTGATTGAAGGTTGGAGGAGATTTATCTTTCCATTTAAGCAATATGAGTCTTCTAGCCAGTAGCGTAGCAAAGGCTATCATGTTTTTGCTATGTCGAGTGGGGCAGAAGTCCTGCGGTACTACACCAAAAATTGCTGTTATGGCAAGAGGTTCCATGGGTATTCCTAGTAGGTCAGAAAAGAATTTGAATATAGATTGCCAGAACTCTATTAATTTTGGGCAGATCCAGAACATATGTGATAAAGTGGCTGTTGCTGCTCCACAGCGGTCACAGTTAGGGTCAATATTTGGTGTCAACTTTGCCAGTCTCGCTTTAGACCAGTGTAACCTATGTACAATCTTGAACTGTATTACTTTATGTCTTAAGCAAATTGAAGATGAATGTATCCCATCTAATGTGGAATCCCACATATCCTCAGTAATTTCTATACCTAACTCTTCTTCCCATTGGTTTTTTAAACGTGTTAAGGGTTCTAAGTCATAAGAAATGAGTGATGTGTAAATTTTTCCGATAAGCCCTTTATGGTTGGGGCTAAGTTCTAAAAGAGAGTCAAGGAGAGAGCTGGGCGGCATAGATGGAAATTGAGCCGATTCTGAGGAAACAAAGTTGCAGGTACTTGAAGAAATGTGTGTTGGGAATTTCATATTTTAATCTCAATTGCTCAAATGATGCAAAATTCTTATCAATATAGAAGTCTTTTAAAGTAGCTAATCCATTCCTGGTCCAGATATCAAAGGATCCGTCTATGATGGAAGGTTTAAACATATTGTTTCTTGATATAGGGGCATTAATTAACATGTTATTAAGTGAAAATGCTCGTCTGAACTGTGCCCATATCTTCAAGGAGTGCTTAACAACTGGATTTATAGAATATCTGGATATAGGTTCTGGTAGTGGGAGCTTGGAGCAAAGTAAAGCATGTAAAGAGGCAGGTTCACATGTCAACTTTTCCAGCCGCAACCATTTCGGGTCACTATCTTGTGATGGGTTAAGCCAATGTAGCATAGCGCGTATGTTAGCCGACCAGTAATAATATTGTAAGTTGGGTAAAGATAGTCCTCCATGTTCACGGTGCCGCTGTAAAATGTTCTTTCGTATTCGTGGAATTTTTTTATTCCAGATGAATGAGGATAACAGTTTATCAATAAGCAAAAAGAAGGATTTTGTCAAGAAGATAGGAATACACTGGAACAGATACAAAAATCTAGGTAGCACAATCATTTTAATAGTGTTAATTCTGCCTCCTAATGATAATGGTAATAGGTTCCAGCGATCAAGATAATTTTTCATAGATTCGACAAGTGGGGGGAAATTGGCTTTGTAGAGATGTTTAAAATTATGTGAACCCAGATACCTAAATATTTAAATTTATCTTTACTTATTTTAAAGGGCAGTGAATTAAGCACAGTCTGTTCGGCAGCAAGATTTATAGGCATAAGCTCACTTTTTTGTGTTTATTTTGTAACCAGATATTTTCCCAAATGTATCTAACAGGACAAGTGTTAATGGTAGGCTGCTTTGTGGTTCAGATAAGTACAAAAGCATATCGTCCGCGTAAAGGGATACCTTATGTTCAGTGTTATTCCTCTGTATGCCTTTGATTAAGATATTGTCACATAGGGCAATCGCTAGAGGTTCAATCGCCAGAGCGAATAGGAGTGGCGATAGAGGGCAGCCTTGCCTGGTCCCACGGCGCAATGGGAAGAAGGAGGATAAGTCATTGTTTGTGCGAATCACTACTAATGGGAGAGAGTAGAGAACATGAATCCAAGATACGAACTTTGCACTAAATCCACATTTTTTTAGAGTGTAAAAGAGGTAATCCCACTCCACCCAATCAAACGCTTTCTCAGCATCAAGTGACAAAAGCACCTCAGGAGTGTCTTGTGGAGTGGGATTATAAAGGATATTCATTAATCTGCGTATATTAAAAAATGACTGACGATTTTTAATAAAACCAGTCTGATCATCAGAAACCACAGAGGGTAGAATATTTTCTAAGCGGAGGGCTAACATTTTGGCTAACAATTTACTGTCAGTGTTTAATAAAGAGATTGGTCGAAAAGAACTGCATTCTAGTTTGTTTTTACCTTTTTAATGATGATAACTATTTAATGATATACCTTTTTAATGATATAACAGCTTGTCTCATAGTTTCAGGTAGTGAGCCAGAGTCAAATGATTCTACATAGACTAGAAGTAGGATTGGAGCAAGTTCATTGGCAAATTTTTTAAAGAATTCACTCGGCTATCCATCCAGTCCAGGGGATTTCCCATTTTGCATGGACCTGGCCGCAGTAATAAATTCTTCCTTGGAAAATGGACTCTCTAAATTGGTGGCAATTTCTTCATCAATTTTGGGAATGTTAAGGTTACTAAAAAAAAGAGTCAAACAGAGATTCATCATTACTAGATTCTGTGGTATAGAGCCTTGAATAGTACCGATGGAAACATTGATTAATCTCTAAAGGATCTGCAATTTCAGCTCCCACTTCGTTGTTTATCATAGTTATAGCTTGACTAGCATTTTCTTGACGTAGCTGATGAGCCAGAATCTTGCCGGTCTTTTCACCATATTCATATGTCTTATACTTTGATTTATTTATAAGATTTTCAGCATGCCTTGTAGACAGGAGATTAAATTCAGTTTGAAGGGTTAATCGTTGCTTAAACAAATCAGGTGATGGAGAGTGGGCCAATGCTTCATCAAGTTGGAGGATATCTTTGCTTAGTTTTTCAAGGCGTTGATTCAGGTTTTTTTTTTATTTTTTTTTTTATATGGGCACCATATGATATGATAATATTTGTCCCCAAAGATATGCTTTCATCAATTCCCAAATGACAGAAGAGGGCATTCCTGGAGTTTGATTACGTGCTAGATATTCAGTTATCTCATTTGAAACAAACTTGACAAATCTGGTATCAGAAAGAAGTAATGTATTGAAACGCCATGGGCGAAAACTGGCGTGTATAGTTGGTATGCATAAAGTCATCAATAGCGGGGCATGATCCGATATTACTATGGCCTGATATTCACATTCTCTGACTAACGGAAGCAATTTATTGTCTAGAAAAAAATAATCTATGCGTGAATATGTTTTGTGTACTGGTGAGTAAAAAAGAATAGATTCTGCGTGTAGGGTTCCGGAAGCGCCAAGCATCAGCCATGTTGTATGAGTCAAGAAATACTAGTTTAATTGCCTGTGCTGCTTTAGATGGAGTTGTGGTTCTAGGTGAGCTGCGATCTAGAGTGGATGATAACGCACAGTTCATATCTCCTCCTAATATGAGGTGATGTGTGTCTATGTTAGGAAGACGCGAAAAAAAACTAGGAAAAAAAGTGCTGTCGTCCCAATTTGGTGCATACAGATTTGCCAGTATGACAAGGGTGTTATTTAATTTGCCTACCACTATTATATAGCGACCTGCAGAATCTGCCTCTACATTGGACATAACAAATGGGAAGTTTTTATTGATGAGAATGGCAGTTCCTCTAGATTTGGGATGAAAGTTTGAATGATAAAATTGACCCACCCCTAGTCTAAAATGATCAATGTTGGTCAAGTGGGTTTCTTGGAGGAAGGCAATCCCTGCATTAAGCCGATTCAGATGTGAAATTACTTTTTTACGTTTTACTGGATGGTTTAAGGATTTCACATTCCAGCTAACAAAGGTGACCTGACAACCACCTGATTTATTCACATTCACATGATGTGGCCTAGCCATAGTCTGTTGTAAAGAGCATACATTCCAAGATACAGTAGTGTATGATGGTCTTGGTTAGTTGAGCATGTGTAAAGAGGGAACCCTCCTCTAACATATTAATGGAGAAAAAAGAAAAAAAGATAAGAAAAGAGAAAAAAAAGTAAAACTTTGGTGCAATGGTTTCCCTTCCCCTGTCACTTAAAAGAACACAGTGACTACTAAACCCCTCGCAAAAACATCCACACATTAAGTGCTTGTGTGAGGAACTACTAGTCTAACAGATTGCTCCGCTCTTATATAATTTCAACAAGTGATTTTAAGGTTGTGACATTTTTTTAAGAAAAAAAAAAACTGGTAAAGGTGGCGCCTATTAAACAACAATCAAGCACCCCCTGAGATTTCTTAATCATTCTGTGTCCCTGAGTACAATTATATAACAAAAATGACTAATGATTCAAATGGTTAATTTGACAAATTATTGGCTGTGGTCATCAGCCAATTACACTCATCTCCCCTAGATAGTCCAAATATTGTTTCCATGTCCATATATGCAATATATAATGACTAATCAAATGAGAGTCATGAAGACTAATAGAAAAATAAAAAATGGAAATAATAAAAATAATAAAGAGAGGGGAGGACCAGTTCACTAAACATATAAAGCAAGTTTCAGGTCTTTACAGAATTCACAGAAAACAGACCCTTATCCAGAAAATAAGAAAACATAGAAGCAAGAACAAAAAATCCAACCTCTCTGGGCATTTCTTTGTCATTCTACATTCTTGAGGAAATAAAACGAAAGTGACCTATGATTTAAATGTTAGTGTTTTAGCTATGGTCATCAGCAATCAAAGCTGGTTCTGGCTATCCCCGCTGGATAGTCCATATCCTGTTGCTCCCACTCCAACATAGACAATGTTTATGTGATGTTCATATACTCACCATTGTGGAGAGAGACACATAAACCTAAAGAGGGAAAGGTCAGATGATGTTTGCTTTCACATACGCCATAGCCTCAGCCGCGTCCTGGAACATTTTCTCGGTCCCATTGTGCGTAATGCGGAGCCGGGCTGGATGTAGGATGCCGTAGCGAACATTGTCCTGTCCTCGAAGCAGGCTTCTGACCTCGTTAAAAGCCGATCTTGCTCGAGCAACGCTCGGTGGATAGTCAGGGAACACGAAAATAGTGGCTCCGTTATACTGCAGGGGACCGGCTTCTCTGGCCCGGCGAAGGATCTCAATGCAGTCCTGATGATAGTGTAGCCTTGCGATTATTGCTCGGGGCTTTCCATCTGATCTCTTTGGCTGGAGAGTGTGATGGGATCTGTCAATCAGCACATCTTTATCCATTTTCAAGGCCTCTTTGATTAACTTCGAGACAGAGGCTGGGGAACTTGACCTAGCCTCTTCAGCCACGTTCAGGATGCGGATCTTTGACCTCCTCATTCTGCCCTCCATGTCCAGACATTTTTCCTGTAGACTCTCCACATTTCTCTCGAGTTTTTGCATGGCATCCTGCAGTGATGTTATCTCATCTGAGCAGGCGGAGAGGCCTTGTCCCATGTCCGACACTGTAGTTTTAACTTTTCTCATGTCGGCTCGCAACGCCGCGGTGTTGTTTGCGATGTCTGTCTTAAGTGCTTGTAGCTCCAACTTAATCATATTAAACTCAGCAGTGAGCGCACTCTTCAGTTCCGCTTGGAAAATACTAGTTATCTCCGTCTTGAGCGAAGAAAGTATCTCAGTTTTCATATCTATCACATTTTGCTCAGTGGGCTCAGACATGTTGTTAGGTGTAACAGCACCTGTCTTGCTAGCAGCAGTGTAGCTGTACTTACCCAGGTTAGCTATACTCACCATTTACGAAGAGAAAGTGGGAGTGAGAGAGACGGGGGTTCATCCAAAACCTTAGGTGGTGCTTTAGATGGTTTTCTTGTATCTTACTGTTGATGTAAGGCGCCAAAAAATAATTTAAATTATATTTTCTGCAGAGCTCACCCAACTCACGACCTACTCCATTAGCTACTTCAACAGGAAGTGCTAGTGTGAATGCTCAACTTCTGCTTGGAGTTTCTGCACTTGTGTTGCTGTGGTCTTACATCGGTGGATAATCTTCAGGGTGGTAACAGTAATTTTGTTGTTCCTATATCAGCGCACCCTCAAGTGTTTTACTTCCTTACTTTATTTTTACCTTGATTCCTGATTAAGATACATGCAACAATAAGCTGTCATTTTATAAAATAGTGTAGTATTCAGGCACCACAAATTACAGACATTAGTCCTTTGTGGCAAAGCTGTTATTCACGATTATGTAATTCTACTAATTTAAGCACTGTGGTCAAATTTTGGCTCATTCCTCTTGTCAAATTGTCCCCTAAAGGTCCCAGTAATGGACTCAGAATTTCAAAGCCCTCCATAAATCGAGCATAGCATAGTTCTGGCAGGCCATGAAGTCAAGTTCAGCCTTCAATCCCAGCTACATTAGCTGACTGCAGCTGATCTCAAGCCAGCCCACATCAGCTGTCAGCTCGGCTGATTCCCTTCTACGCATTCTATATAAGTTGCTTTAACCTGCCTAACTTTGCTGCTTCCTCTGCAAGCCATTTTGCAAGTGAGCACCATTTCCATTCACCGGAACTCTCGTTTTCAAGTAGAAATCCTCTGCTCCCAGGATTAACGAATGGCCTGCACTGAAGTGCCTAGAAATTAAGTTAATAATTAGCTTCACAGCTCCAGTCGGTGCTTCCCTTGAGGAACTGTTTGCATTGCCATGGGGGCATCTGCATTGAGCCCCCAGCTGCAGATATTTTCAGCTCTTCTCCTCCTAGGGAAGCTGTCAAAAATGAAAACACTGCCCACACCTACACGCAGTCCCAGCTCCGGTCGCTCCACCGCCTGAGAGCGCAAGCCTAAGCCCCAGCAGCCACACCAGTGGACCCAAATAATTCCTTGTCAGACTTGTCCAGCATGCAGTGGCACTTGCCACCATGAACTCCAGAATCCAAGCCCTGGAGTCTGGTCGACTCCTTCTACAAGTTCACGTTTCCTGATCACAGAGGATGTTTACATCCTCCATGCTCCCAAATTAGCTGCATCGCAGAACGATGATGTCACCACCCAACTACTCGATTTGATAACTCATGTTAATCCTATGAGATAGCTCCCTGTACATATTTTGGAGGGAGAGAAAAAGCCTAATAATTTAATAATCTGCTCTTCATACTGATGAAGCTCAAAGCATCAATGAACAGTTGATAATTTCAACAAACAGACCTCATGTTAAAACTATTATGATTTTTGTGGTTACACAGTTATATTGTGACTACATAGGACACCATTATAGAAGTAAATTATTTATAATCATGTTGCCTGTTATTACCCAAATGAGGATGGGTTCCCTTTTGAGTCCAGTTCCTCTCAAGGTTTCTTCCTCATGTCATCTGAGGGAGTTTTTCCTTGCCACCGTCACCACATCAGGGATAAATTACAGATAAAATTAGTTCATGTTTAAAGTCTTTAATTTTTTGTGGGGCTGCTTACGACAATGTCTATTGTTAAAAACACTATACAAATAAACTGATTTGACTATAGAATTACTAGGCATCACCTTAGCAACCAGATGCAAGCTTTACTGCTTCTCGAAAATCAAATTGTTTCAGAGAGGTCATAAGAAGTGCAGGAGGCAATCACAATTTCAAAAGGGAATTGTTTCTATCTTTGGACATCTTAATTAGATAATGTGCATTATTCCCCAGGGATACTCCTTTGTATC
>JAODIB010000001.1:12285919-12296339 GCA_027575605.1 Sciades troschelii | reverse complement strand
TTTCACCTTCAAATTAACTGCTAATCCTAGAGGTTCACATACTTTTGCCACTCACAGATATGTAATATTGGATCATTCTCCTCAATAAATAAATGACCAGTGGTGTCATGACCATTTTCATCAAAAATGACCATTTTTGTCTCTTTTGTTTAACTGGGTTCTCTTTATCTACTTTTAGGACTTCTGTGAAAATCTGATGTTTTGGGTCATATGCAGAAATTTAGAAATTCTTAAGGGTTAAAAAGTTTCAAGCATATATGAATGAATATATAAACAAACAAACTGCTGGGTTTTGCTACAAAAATAAGAAGGGAAGAACTGTGGCTGGTTCTGCAAGATGCTCAATAAACTAACTAGCAAATTTCCTTATAAAAGTACACACATTGTACGTGAGACTACTAGAAAGTGTCAATATTAGAAACTAAGTTTACCGTCCCAGTAATCCTTGTATAACTTTGACTCTGGAAAAAAAAAAAGCATGTTTGCTTGATATCTGATCATACTGGATTCATTCTTTATTTTCACTGATGGCTGATCTTGGTATTTTATGCAATTTATCAGTGCAATACCAATACAAGATTACAGGATTGGTCAGGTTTAGTCCTTCCCTACACTGAGGTTGCCAGTTTTGCCAGATTGCTTTGTGTTTACTATCAATTGGACATCAGTATCTTCTTGCTGTGATGTAATTAGTAAGTGAAATATAGTAATTTCTGTCTTCACAATGCTAATGGCATCAAATTCTTCATTTTATGTGCATCAAGACCACTGTGTCCACTACTATGATTTGCGGAACACTAAGCAACCCATCATGGTATTCAAAGGTCACCGGAAGGCTGTGTCCTATGCCAAGTTTGTCAATGGAGAAGAGATTGTCTCTGCGTATGTATATGGCTAAACCTTCCTTAAGCTGTATAATTATTTCTACAATTTTAAACAAGTTCTATGTGGGACAATCGTAGTTCAGGCTGGAAAAAAGCTGTGCTGAAATGAAAGCATGTACAATTGCTGTGTTTTCCCACAGCTCCACAGACAGCCAGCTAAAGCTGTGGAATGTGAACAAGCCCCACTGCCTGCGCTCTTTCAAAGGCCATATTAATGAGAAGAACTTTGTAGGTTTGGCCTCCAATGGAGACTATGTAGCATGTGGTGAGTGAGCCATAGCAGAAGTTATACACCCCATTATATACCTCCTTATTAGACTCCACTGTCCCCTTCCTGGATTCCTGCCTTTTATTCTAGCTTCTCAATGACATTGACCAAGTGTTCTAATTAGTTCTGAACACTTTTTATCTTGCTGCCTTAGGTTTTAATACTCCATGAGCATTGGTTGTTGTGGGGTGTTGAGGGTTTTTTTTTTTTTTTTTTGAGAATTATATGTATGTACATTTTTACATCGTAATTGAAGTTTTCACTCTGCTGCCCCCAGGAAGTGAGAACAACTCCCTATATCTCTACTACAAAGGGCTCTCCAAAACATTGCTGACCTTCAAGTTTGACACTGTGAAGAGTGTTCTGGACAAGGACAAGAAGGAGGACGACACTAACGAGTTTGTCAGTGCCGTATGCTGGCGGGCTTTACCAGATGGGGTAAGGTTTCTGGGTCCAAGTTCTGAGTTTATAGTGAAATTGTGTCTAAAATGAGTCCACAAAACTTAAATGTTTGTGAAATTTTGGTACACAGATTGCTAAAGATAACCACGTGTTTTGGATGTGCCTGAAGTAAGAATGTTTTGTGAACAGGTGTTTTGAGGGGCTTAAAGATGTATTCTACCAAAGTTTCACAAAAGATGCAAAGGCAGCACTGCTAGGAGTAATACTGGAAAGCATTAATGGAAATGCCAAGAAATAGCTTTTACAAATGTTTCTTACAGCAGCAATTAAATGTACAACCCCGATTCCAAAAAAGTTGGGAAGCTGTGTAGAATGTAAATAAAAACTGTGATCTGCAAATCATCAAAACCCTATGTTTCATTGAAAATAGGGCAAAAAATAGTACATACCAAATGTTGTTTTAAGTTTATGCTCATTTTGCATTTGATGCTAACAGCATGTTTCAAAAAAGTTGGGGCAGGGGCATGTTGACCACTGCTTTGCATCGCCTCTACTTTTACCAACACACTGTAAATGTTTGGGAACTGAGGAGAGAGCAATTACTGTAGATTTGAAAGAGAAATGTTGTCCCATTCTTGCCTGATATACAGTTTCAGTTGCTCAACAGTTCGGGGTCTCCTTTGTCATATTTTGTGCATAATAATAATAATTATTATTATTATTATTATTTGTAAGCATTTTTCAAAATACCCAAGGACACTGTACAGTTTAAAATTTAAGAACAGTACACAACTGTACACAAACTCTGAGGACACTGTACACCCGAAGAGAACAGATATACAGACAGAACTAAGTACAGAAAACATTTAAAAGAGGTGCTACAAGAGCACCACAAAGGAGGGGCAGCACAAAAATAAAAAGGAGTAAAATATGGAAATTTTTTAAATGAAGCAGTGGGAACAGTTAAGAGGCAGTGGGGAGAGCCATTCTGAAGACATGTGTTTTCAACAGAGTTTTGAAGGTGGATCGTGTTGTGCATTGGCGCAGTGCTAGTGGAAGGGCATTCCAGAGTTTAGGGCCAGCCACACTGAAGGCCCTGTCACCCATGGAGCGAAGCTGAGCAGTGGGGTAGCTAGTAGATGGGCATCAGTGGAGCACAAGGTGTGAGATGGTCTGTACAAAGTTAGGAGATATGATGGATAAGAAGGGACCAGATTATGGAACGATTTGTAAACAAGTCGAATAATTTTGTATTTGATGTGGTACTGGACTAGGAGCCCATGTAATTGCTGGAGGATGGGGGTGATGTGATCCCATGATCTGGTACGGTGGAGCAGACTTTTGGACATACTGTAGCCAGTTAACTCTCTTTGCTGAGACTCCAAAGAGTAGGGCATTACAGTAGTCTAACTTGGATGTAATTAATGCATGGATGAGTGTCTCGGTAGCTGATGAGGTGAGAGAGGAACGGAGTTTGGAGATGCTTTTAAGGTGGAAGAAGGCTGTTTTGGTAATATTTTTTGATATGAGAGTCAAAGGAAAGTGTAGAATCAACTATGATTCCTAGTTTTTTTTTTACACTTCAGCAGAGGGTAGTGGTGAAGTAACCAGGGATGGATAATTTTAAATGTGCCAGTTTATGTAGGATATCGGGGGTTTGTATGAGAGTGGCTTCTGTCTTGTCTTGGTTAAGCTTGGGAAAGTTATGGGTCATCCAACTATTGACGGCACTGAGACAATTAAACAGGTTGGAGACTGGTAGGGTGTGAAAGTGCTTAGTATGTGTGTAAATCTGAGCAGTGTCAGCATAGCAGTGAAAGTCTAGGCCATGTTGGCATAATATGCTACCAAGGGAGCGGATGTAAATAATGAAAAGTAAAGGTCCTAGGACAGAGCCCTGGGGGACGCCATGGGGGAGGGATGAATTGGGGGACTTAAAATTACCAATAGAAACAAACTGTTCTCTTGCTGTGAGGTAGGATTTAAACCAGGAAAGTGGTGTGCCAGTGATGCCAAGTAATGTTTCCAGACAGGTTAAAAGGTAGGTGCGACAGACCATGTCGAAGGCAGCTGTGAGGTCAAGTAGGATGAGGATGTTTACATAGCCTGTGTCAGCAGCTAGGAGGTGGTCATTTGCGACCTTTCCTAGGGCAGTCTCAGTACTGTGCTTTGCCTGAAACCCAGACTGAAACTCTTCCCATAAGTTGTAATGGTTTAAGTACCCTTGGAGCTGATTGGCTACAGTTTGTTCAGGGAGTTTTGCAATGAAAGGGAGGTTAGAAATGGGTCGATTAGTTTTTAGCCTTTGTAGCCTTTGTAACAAGGTCAAGGACAGTGCGTTCATTGACTGGGGGGGAGCAGAGAAGGATCCAGCAGGAGCTGTGAGGGGAGATGGGACATCATTAAAGGTGGTGGGGGTAGATTGGAGCAGATTGTAAATAGAGCTAATTTTGTTGTGGAAAAATTCAAGAAACTCACAGCAGAGATCAGTTGAAGGGGTAAGTGGGAAAGGTTTGGCAGGTTGGAGTAGCCTGTTAATGGTGGAGAACAGGGCTCTGGGGTTGCTTTGTCCTTTGGTGATAATGGTGGTGTAATGCTTGGGCTTGGCTTCATTTAGAGACTCCTTGTAGGCTAAAACATGGTCATTATATGCCAGGGCATGGACTCTTAGGCCAGTCTTCCAGTTAAGTCACTCCAGCTGATGGCCAGCAGCCTTCGTTTTGCGAAGCTCAGGTGTAAACCATGGGGCAGAGTGAGAGAAGGAGATGGTGTGTGTCTTCAGAGGGGAAGATGATTTAGAGAATCAGCCAGATGGGTATTGTACAGCAATACTAAATCATCTGGAGATGAGGTTAGTGGCTCAGTATTAAGGTTAGATTGCAGTGTGTCTAATAAGGCAGCTACAGTGATGCTGTTTGTGTTCCTATATGTAAAAGGGCAAGAGGCTCAGAGATGGCGGAGAGGCCCAAGAACAGCAATATTAAAAAGAACAGCCCTATGGTTAGAGAGAGGAAGATCTTTAGGACAGAGTTTAGATGCCAGTGGTGCAGACGAGCTCCGATATATGGCTTTTAGATTGGGTGGGAAAATTAACATGTGTAGGAGATTCAGAAAATCAGCAGCAACGTTACAGCTTTTTGAATCTACATGTATATTAAAATCCCCAAGAACCAGGACAGATGGCTATGTAGGACAGACAGATGAGAGTAGCTCAGAGAATTCACTGATAAAATCAGAAGTCACTTTTGGAGGCTGGTAGACAAGCAATAATAATGAAGATGTAAATTTCAGAGAAAGACATTCAAATGATGAAAAATCATGTATGGGCACTGATACAATCTTAGAACTGGAGCAATAAAGCACAACGAGGCCGCCCCCATGCCCAGTTGTACGTGACTTATCAATAAATTCATAACCAGGTGGAGTAGCTTCATTCAATGTTATAAATTAATTTAGGTATCTGCCAGGTTTCAGTTAAACATAGCAAGTGGATAATCATGTGAAAAATTACATCATTAATGGATGGTGGGTTTTTTTTTTTTTTTTAAATTGAGAGACTGTACATTGAGTAAGGCACAATTCACATTCATAGAAGCAACGGAAATTTGGGAGACTTTGCTTAAAGTTATGGGGCACAGGTTCTTAAAGTCCACAACACAACGCTCTGCATAATACTGATTTGAGTTCTGAGTCTGACTCCAGAACAAGTCACTGTTAGTGTGGTGATAGCAGGCGAAACTCCAGCCAGAACCCCTGTGTCTGTATTTAGGGTGACGCAGGATGCCAAGGTGTTGGTGTGCAAGAAGGGTTTCAGGAACTTTGTTTTGCAGACTGTGGAGATGAGCAGACGAGTATCTCAGAGCCATTTCCATGTCGCTGGAACACCAGCATAATGTTCACTGTAAAGCCAGCAATAGTGCCATAACTCGCAGACAAGGAGCCAGAGCAGAACTACGATTGTAGACTGTATTTGCGTGGATGATGTGCGACATGTAAAAATCCGATACGCTCGGTGGATTAAACCACCAGTGTTCCAGCCTAATCCAGCTAGTGCAATACTACAACAAGTGCACGCTAGGCCAAACCCCTATGCCTTGGCAGTCGAGTACGTTAGACAACAAGTGTAAACCACTGACATTCTTAAGGACAGGTGACAGAGGTAGCCAGGTCCTGCAGAGTGGAACAGCACCAAGTATGAAACTCGCCCACTCGTAAAGCAAACAAGAAACTAACCCAAAGAGTGATATTCTAATCAGCAGAGTACCCATGAGAGGGTTTGCACAAGGCAATTCCAGGAGCGGGGCCGGCGTAGCAGCAGTCCAGGTTGTGTTGGGTAAACAAACATTTCAGGCAGGTAGACCGTTCAAAGAGTTTCTTGTTGGCTAGACAGTTAGCTTATCCTTGGCAGTAGAGTGGATAGTAGACCTAGATATAAATCTATACAGATGAAGAAGTAGAACCACAGCTTGTGTTCCTGAGGCAGTGGCTCAGGTAGCTCAGTCCTGTAAACAGGTAGCCTATATTCCAGAAACAGCAGAAGCCAGACAGGTATTAAACAGCAGCAAGTTGCTCTGATTATGAACATAATAGATGTGTTAAAAAAAAAAAACTAAACAAACTGTGTTTAAAACAACGATGACTGGCAGATAGTGTGAAGAAAATCACTTAAAACAACACAGTGATTCTGTGGAGTAATGGCAGCCAAACATGCCAGCATTCACTCACGGAGGTGAAACAGAAGTGTGCCAAATGTTTTAAATGGGAGACAGGTTTGGACTGCAGGCAAGCCAGTTTAGCACCTGGACTCTCTTACTATGGAGCCATGCAGTTGTAATACATGTAGAATGCGGTTTGGCATTGTCTTGCTGTAATGAGCAAGGCCTTCCTTGGATAAGTTGTCATCTGGATGGCAGCATGTTGCTCCGAAACTGGCATATATCATTCAGTATTAATAATGACTTCCCAAATGTGCAAGCTATCAAGGTCATGTGCTAATGCCCCGCACACCATCACAGACACTGACTTTTGAACTGTGAGCTCATAACAAGCCAAGTGGTCCCTCTCCTCTTTTTCCCAGAAGATGCAGTGTCCATGATTTTCCAAAAAGAATTTCAAATTTCGATTCGTCAGACCACAGAACAGCTTTCCACTTCATCTTCGTCCATCTTAAATGAGCTCAAGCCCAGAGAAAGCGGTGATGCTTCTGAATATTGTTTCATGTATGGTTTAAACTTTCATTTATGGATATAGTGATGGACTGTTTTCACAGATGATGGTTTTCGGAAGTGTTTCTGAACCTATACAGTGATTTCCACTACAGAATCCTGTCTGTTTTTAAGGCGGTGTCGCTTGAGGGCCTGAAAATCACAGGCATCCAATGCTGGTTTTTGGCCTTGTTTCTTACATATAGACATTTCTTTGGATTCTCCGAATCTTCTAGTAATGTTGTTCTGTAGATGATGTCCCCAAATTCTTTGCAATTTTACATTGAGGAAAGTTATTCTTAAATTGTTGCACTATTTGCCCCACATAGTCTTTCACAGAATGGTGAACCACTCCCCATCTTTACTTCTGAGAGAGTCAGCCTCTCTGGGATGCTCTATTTATACCCAGTCATGTTACTGACCTGTTGCCAATTAACCTAATTAATTTTTTTTGACACATTACAGTTTTTTCAGTCTTTTTTGCGTCATCCTACCTTTTTTGAAACATGTTGTTGCTGCTAAGTTCAAGATGAGCATATATTTTTAAAAACGATAACTTCAGTTCCACCATTTGATGTCTCTTTTTTTTTTTTTTTTAAATTTTTTTGTACTTTACTATTGTGCTATTTTTGTACTTTTTTGTCCTATTTTCAATGAAATATAGGGTTTCCATATTATTCCATTATTTATTCCATAATAAAGCATCCATCAAATGGAACAAAGAACATACTCATTGAGACTCCAAAAAGATATTAAAAGGTGGAGTCCTGCCATCAATGTATTAATACAGTGAAGTGTTCCAAATCCTCCCACAACTTCTGAATTGCACAAGTATCTCCATCTTACCAACTTGTCATATATGACTACACATATTTGTGCAACTGCGCTATAATTAACTTTTACGATGAATTTTCACATATAACAAACCAAGTTTGTGTCCCTTGCTTTTTAGTGACAATGAGTCAGACTTTTTCAACAAAAAAAAAAATGCGTTCCTCTTCCCACCAGAGACAAACAATAAGTAATCCACAGTCAAGTTAACAATGTGTATTGACACCATAAAACAAAGGCTTAACTAGCCTTGTTTAGGTGTCTGTCACTAACGAGCATCAAGAAAGGTGATCAAAAGATTGATAAAAGGAAGAAATGACTGCTGACCTCATTGGTGATTTGCAACACATGAATGAACTGAATGGTGAAGATTTAGAAAACATAGCAAGTCAGTGGGTGGACATTGAGGTTACCAGTGTATCGTTGTCCGTCATTTCTATAACAGATGAAGAAATCATCACCTCCGTTTGTGAACCTTTAACTCAGTCAACGAACTTGGAGTGACTCGGAAGGAGAAATTCGTGATGAGGAGATTGAGCCGAAAATTAAAGCAATCCAGGATTGCAGCTTTCTTCAGCAAGTCAAACTGATGGGACACTAATATTGTACTGTAACAGCTTGTATGCTGGGGTACTGGGAGACAGACACGACAGGTCATGGTGCATTTTGTTATTTGTCTTTTACTTTCACTTTTCAGTGACTTTATGTTGCACTCGCGTGTAGGGCAATACAGCTGTCTCTTGTTACTGGCCATCTGAAAGAGACACAGACACATGAATAAACAGCCAGTAATTGGGCATGGGTGTAACTTATCGCATGTAACCTGTTGGTTCAACCTTACTCCTCACCGTTCACAGCTGACATTTGACCATGCCCTCACTTTCACATGTACTTTTACTAAGTGGAAGTTTACATGAAAGTTTAATTGAATATTCACATTTATTTTTGACATTGAAAAGAGTGACTTATTTCCTTTACTTCATGAAGATGTAAGTGTAAATATAAGTTACACACAGTTTTTTTGTAAGAGTGAGTGAGTGGTGTGACAAGTGGGTCCATTTCAGTATTATGAACTTTTTGGTATAAGGAACTATTTGGACATCCCCAAGGAGTTCATTGTAGTTGGGTTGCAATGTATTTAGATATGACTGAAGGGGGGGGGGGAAATGGAAAAACAGTTGGAAAAATTGTGAATATGATTTTAGGAGTTGCTGAAATAGAAACCAAGTTTTCAAGTACATGTTCATTAATACATTTTTAAAAAAAATGAGATGCATAATTTAATATTTATGGAGTAAACAAAGTTAAAATGATCAATTTTAGGTGTAACAAATCTTTAGTTCACCTATCTGGCTAAGATGAGTGCTGTTTCCTCAAAAGCCTGAAAGCTGTAATAAGCTTTAGGTACCCAGGTCCAGAAAATAAAATGTGTAACTAAGTGTTAATTGTCGCAAATAAATCTTGAATGGTGACTGGTTCTATGTTTTAAATGTGGATATGTACAAAATGTTTGTGGCTGTAGTCTTAGTATTTTTTCTGTTGCACAATTCACAGGAGTCCAATGTGCTGATTGCAGCCAACAGTCAAGGAACAATCAAGGTATATAATTATAAAAAAAAAAAAGTGATGAGTATGCTTTTTCTCATTTATGATCATCCAAATCCCCCCCCCCAAAGTAGTCTGTCTATACAATATTATTTTCAGTTATGGTACTCTTTCTGTGAAGAATGGTTCCTCTGGTACCATTTTTGTTCTTGTCTTACACTTGCTGAACTTAAAGCACTTAATTAACTGAAAGACGTTAATTGTTTAAATCTTTTTTTTTTTTTTTGCCCAATTGGAAAAATATTTGTATGTACACTCACTGTCCAGTTTATTCGGAACCAGTACACAGAAATGTGTATACACAGCTTATCAGATTTCAAACTTCAAGATTCTGAAGTGTGACCAGAAATGTGTACAGATGTGGCCCCTGAGGGCATTAGAGACTGAGATTAGGCTGATTTAAAGTCTTGGCAGGTTTTTTTTTTATTTTGTTTGGGGGTTTTTATATATAAATGTTTTCATTCAGTCACACAAAACTGAGGGGTAGAAGTAACAAAAAAAATTGACAAAGGAGTGATAAATGCACGTGAACTGGAAGTGTTAAATTGTCAGTTGATTTGATAAACTTGAATGACAAACTATTTCAATTCATGTGTATTTTCATCACCTCCATTTTTATCAAACAAATTTGTTACTTCCACTCTTGAGGCTATTTTCCTTCAATGATAAATTGCTATTTTGTGTTGTGAATAATAAATGAATGTTGAAACATAACTTTGCTTTTATCATATGACTGTTGAAATCAAATCAGCTTTAAATTGATCAAATCACATGGTAATTTATCATTCTTTTTCATTTTGCATCCAATTTTTCCTCTCTTTTTCAATTCACGTGCATTTTCATCACCTTTTCTTTTTTCCAATTAGTTAATTTTTGTTACTTCCACCCTTCATATAAACACTTTAGGGCCAGCATTTAGCAGATGTAAGGGTTTGTAGACTCTCATTCACTTTATTAGGAACACCTGCGCATTTATGCAGCAATCCAATCAGCCAAACCTGTTGGTAGTAGCACAGTGCGTAAAATCAAGCAGATACAGGTCAAGAGCTGTCTATAATGTTCATAGCAAACATCAGGATTGGGGAGGGGAGTGATTTCTGTAATTTTGATTGTGGCATGGTTGTGGGCGCCAGATAGAGGATGGTTCAGTATTTCAGAAACTGCTGGTCTCCCGGGAATTTCACACACAACAGCCTCTTGATGATATACAGAATGGTGCAAAAAAA
>JAODIB010000001.1:11744958-11755341 GCA_027575605.1 Sciades troschelii | reverse complement strand
TGACACTCGCTGATTCCCATCATTTCCGGTTTCGTTTTCATTTTGCAAAAATGTGTTTTGCTTCGGTCAAATTCCATTGAGAATTCCTCTTTTTTTTGAACGAACAAGTACCTGAAATCGACAGTGCGTATGAAAAAGGCTTTGGATTAAATGTTTTAACTCTTGGACGAAATGGAATTAGACAAAATAACCTGGATCCATCGAGGGTGTTACCTGTTTGCTGCCTTCAGTGAGAGGACACACACTAACGTTGAGGTTCTCACAGAAGACACGTGGCACGTCAGAGCCGCTGAGAAACGCCAAAGAGTTACTGACCAACACCTGCAGACAGAATGGAAGGTCCTTTCACTACACACACCAAGTAAAAGTCACTTCTGAGGACAGGTGTATACAGTCAACCAGATGCCCTTTTCCAGTGGTTCAACTTGATTTAGCGTTGAACATGCTGACTATAATCAATGGAAAGGGAGTGTAGAGGTTCTCTGGCCAAATCTGGTGTCCACCTTTTGTCCATTTGTCTTAATTTAATGACCTCACAGGAAGAACACTGTGTGTGTCTGGCTACAAATGGAACTTTTAAGATTTCATGACCTGCGTATGGATGCTTTAAGCCAACAAAGTTCAGGCTTCTGAAATGCAAGATGATGACAGGTTCTCCTTCTTCATCAGAAGGGTCCAGGTTCTGCCTAACTTCAAGAGGCCTTGACTGCACCCTGAGAGACACGTCTGGATTATAGAAACTGGAAACTTGGCCAACAACAGCGGAGAAATCCAGGCTGGCAGGGAAGTCCAAGTGTAACAGAGTTAGAAATAACCTCTCGTGAATTCCTGCACAATAGATGTGCTTCTTACATATTTATAATTCTGAATCCACCTGGTGGGTTTATACTGCAACTGCATAGTTAGTGTTCCTCTTGGCACACCATACTTACCCCAGGAAAGAAAAATGCTTCCCTGCTGGAGGTAGGTACACCGTAATAATGCTGTAACCTATATTTGTATTTTTAACGTTCTATAGTTGTGCATCCCGTAGTCTATGAGGTGTATTTTGATTATTACTATGATGTAATTACGACATTACAGACGGTTACATGTAAAAATAGTAACTTTATTTTCAGTAGTATTTCTTACCACATATTGCTAGTCAACTAGCCATACTATTGCTTGGCTTGGTCATATCATTTTTCAGTAATCATTTTAGATAGTGGTTTTTTTATTTATTATAACTCTTCATTGTACAGACTTGAATGCATATGCAGTTGCACAACACTGATGTTTGCGTGTTGCTGATTTTGTACCAGGTAGGCTACGTTTCACATGGGTTTTGTATTGTTGCATGAAAACGTTAACTCCGGTAGGAGGTTATGTGCTTTAGCGTGTTCATGAAACGGAGACCTTCTGTCTGCGCAGGTTAATCGCATTTCGTGTCCTCCAGTAGCCCACTGCGAGTGTACAATTGTCAACAGAATGAATGTGGATTTAATTTCTCTATTCTCAATGTAATTAAAGCAATGTTGATGCGGGGCTTTGTATCACGGCAATATTGTAAATTGCGTTGGACATAAAATGGTGTTTAATTTGTCGTCTATGAATGGAATGCTATCAAAAAGCATCTCACTGTCTATGAATGGAATGTTATGATAGAATGTTTTCCTATCTAATGATAGAATGTTATTTTAGAGCATTTGAGCGTTTGCAGTAAATGTAAAAATAGCTCTCATTACTAGACTCCTCTGCAGATCATACATACAGGAAATATAACCACTATACAATCACATACTAGACTGTACAGGATAATTTGCACATTATAAAGTGAAAGTATATTTTTATTTGTCTTTTGTTAAGAAAAAGAAAAATGCTTCCTTGCTGGAGAGATTTGAATGCATATGCAGTTGCACAACACTGATGTTTGCATGTTGCTGATTTTGTACCAGAATATACTAAAAACTGGAGTGAGAGTAAGTCCTGTGTAGATGTGCCATCCTTTCTGCACTATACACGCAGCAATCCACCAACAAAGACAACCCGTTACACATATTCATCAAGGTAACATCTCTTCCCAGGAAGTCCATGCTTATTTGAGCAGGACAATGCCAGGCCTCATTCTGCACAGGCTACAACAGGGTGGCTTTGTAGACACAGAGTGCCTGTGCTTGACTGGCCTGCTGCCAGTCCAGATCTGTCTCCTACTGAGAATGTATGTGTCAGTAAACCCACTGAGGAAACACCAAACATGGATACCCTGAACTACAAGTCCCAAGACACACAGCGCCCTCTGTCTCCAGCATACTGAGTCTCAGCTACTTTCCATTTCCTCAATTACCGGTCCCTCTATTTAAACTCCCCAAACACACACATCTTTGTGAAGTATCGTCCTGCTAGCTCAGTTCGTACCAAGCCTTGTATCTTTTCTGACTGCTTCTCATGTTTCTGACCTTTTGCTACCATTTCCTAGTTTTCGCTCTTTGTCTTTCCTTCACTAAGTTGTTCGCCGATCGCCTTACCCTCGCTAGTTTTCTGACTCCAATTTCTGTCTATTGTTTTGGCTTTGTTGATAGTCTGCACTTCGCTCTCCTCTGCACATACATCTGTAAGTGCCTGCATTCTAACAGGATACTTCACCTGCATGGATGTAGCGGAGGATACAAAGCAGACTGCTCTGAATGCGCAGGGGCATTTGCTGGGAGAACATCAACAGATGCTCACTGATCTCAACACCAGGATGACACAGCTTGCAACTGTGATGTCGCAGGCCCTCCTAGCATACCCCGAGTCTCCTCCTAACCCAGCACTGCAACTCCCCGCTCCAGAGAAGTTCACTGGAGATGCCATTGCATGTAAAGGTTTCTTACTGCAATGTTCTATGTATTTTGCCACCATGCCTAATTTATCTGATGAACATAAAATCACTAAATTTCTATCCTTTCTCACTGGCAAAGTGTTCCACTGGGCTACCGCTATTTGGAACAAGGGTGGTGAGCCTATTACTTCCTATGAGCACTTTCTCTTTTTGTTCAAACGAGTTTTTGACCATGAACCAGAGGGGATTGGGGTTGGTGAAAGTCTACTCGCCAGTTCTCAAGGCTCTAGAAGTGTTGCAGAATATGCTCTGGACTTCAGGACATTAGCGGCTGCGAGTGGGTAGAACAACCCAGCCCTCAGGGCAGTGTTTCGCCAAGGTCTGTGCCCTGAAGTCATCAGTGAACTAGCCTGCAGAGATGAAAATCTCACCTTGGGCTCCCTCAATGACCTAGCTATCCACATAGACTTACTGCTAAAATGCCGACCCGCTCTCCATGACTGCCCCAAGTCATTGCAGCCTTCTGTGGACAGCTCTCCCATGGAAGTAGGCTAACCCATGCTGAGCATGAGAGGTGGCTTAGGGAAGGCTTGTGCTTCTACTGTGAGAGCACCGAGCATAACATAACACTGTCCAGTCCATGAATCTCCAACAGAGACACCAGCAAAATTTACATTTACGGTGAGAGAAATTAAGTCCAAGTCATTTAAAATTCCTGTAAGGCTAAGGATGGCATCCTCCACTTATGTCCTTTCTGCTTTTATTGACTCAGGGGTAGAGGGGAACTTCATTAGCATTCTGGGGTAGAGGGGAACTTCATTGTGCAGAGGTTCAACCTGCCTACCACCCCTCTGCACAGTGCACTCAGCATTAAGGCCATCGATGGAGGACCTATAGGTGATAGACTCGTTACCACATGCATCCAATCCATCCAGATTCAAGTGGGAGCATTACACAAGGAAGACATTTCCCTGTACATGACCACTACCATTGACCATGACATTGTTCTTGAATATCCCTGGCTACAGTTGCACGATCCTTTGATCTCTTGGCAAAATAAAGATATTCTTCAGTGGTCACCCACATGCTTCCAGAGCTGTCTTTCTCATCCCCAAGTCCAAGTGTCATCCACCTCAGTAGAAAGTCCTCAACCACACACCATGGATAACATTCCCGAACGTTATCGGGATCTGTCTGAAGTCTTCAGTAAGGGGAAAGCCTGCAGGCTACCTCCACACCGGCCATATGACTGCGCAATTGACTTACTACCAGGTATGTCACCACCACGTGGTTGGATTTATCCCCTATCTCAGAAGGAACAGGTTGCCATGGAGGAGTACATTCAAGAAGCCCTCAAGCAAGGATATATCCACCCTTCCATGTCTCCTGTGTCGGCTGGCTTCTTTTTTGTGGAAAAACAAGGATGTGGACTAAGGCCTTGCATCAATTGCAGAGGTCTAAACCAGGTCATGGTAAAGTACCCTTATCTGCTTCCCCGGTCCTGGCAGCACTGGAGCAACTAAGATCCGCATGAATCTTTTCTAAGCTGGACCTTTGCAGTGCATACAACCTGATCAGGATTAGGAAAGGCGATGAGTGGAAGACAGCCTTCAGCATGACCACGGGACACTTTGAGTACAGGGTAATGCCTTATGGCCTTTCTTCGGCTCCCAGCATATTCCAGTGCCTGATCGATGACGTGCTATGGGACATGCTGGGCAAATATGCCATTTCCTACATTGATGATATCTTGATTTACTCCTCCAATATCATAAATCACCAGGAACATGTCAGATCAATCCTCCAGCATCTACTGGAAAACCACCTCTATGTAAAAGTGGAAAAGTGAGTTTCATCAAAACAAAATCTCTTTCTTTGGCTATGTCATCAGTGCAGAAGGAGTAATCATGGATTCATTTAAAGTATCAGTGGCCACGTCTTGACTGACCCCAAAATCCATTAAGGATCTTCAATGGTTCTAGGGCTTTGCGAGCTTCTACCACCGGTTCATTCAAGGTTTCAGCTCTCTGGCAGCCCCTCTGACAGCTTTACTGAAGAAAGGTCCCAAGCACCTATGTTGGAACTCAGCAGCAGAGGAAGCCTTCAGCAAGCTTAAGCTAGCCTTTACTTTGGCCCCCGTACTCCAGCATTCCGACCCCACCAAGCCATTCATCATAGAAGTGAATGCATTGGGCACTGGAGCAGGGGCTATCCTCTCCCAATGCCTTGGCAAGAAGCAGAAGCTACACTTAGTAGCTTTCTTTTTGAAGAAGTTATCTTCAGCAGAGAGGAATTATGATGTGGGTAACAGAGAACTGCTTGCCATTAAACTAGCCCTCAAGGAGTGGAGGCACTGGCTAGCGGGAGCTACTCACCCCTTCATCATCTTCACTGATCATAAGAACCTAGAGTATCTCCAGAAAGCCAAGAGGTTAAATCCACATCAGCCTAGGTGGGCATTGTTCTTTACTCGATTCAATTTCACCATTTCATTCTGCCCAGGTTCTAAGAATACCAAAACAGATGCCTTATCCAGAACTTTTGGTCAATCACACCAAGACTCAGCTGCTCAGCCTGTCCTTCCACCACAATGCTTCGTACAGTCCATCACATGGGAACTGGACAAAGAAATAAAGAATTCACAGCCTAAAGCCTGGCCCATTCATCTCCCACCTGATTTCCTCTACATACCAAAGTGTCTTCATAGCAGACTCATCACCTGGGCACATGCATCTCCAGCCACAGGACATCCAGGCAGTCAATGCACATGCCAAATGTTAAACAGGTATTGGTGGGAAAACATGCTCACAGAAATAAACCAGTTCATTGCTTCATTTTCTGAATGTACCCAAGCAAAAGTTCCTAGAACACCCCCCCGCTGGCAAGTTATGCCCCCTCCCAATACCTCAAAGGCCCTGGTCACACTTAGCCATTGACTTTATCACTGATCTACCTCTCTCTCAAGGTAACACCACCATAATGGTCACCATTGACTGAATCTCTAAGACACAAACTCATCCTATTGCTAGGTATCCCCACTGCTTCTCAAACCACTGAACTGTTGTTTCAACAAGCCTTTAGATACTATGGCATCCCCGAGGACATAGTCCATGACCGGGGCCCCCAGTTCATTTCATGCTTTATGGAAAGGTTGGGAGTATCGGTAAGTCTCACCTCCAGCTATCATCCCCAGTCTAATGGCCAAGTAGAAAGAGCAAATAAGGAGATCAACTGCTTCCTGAGGACATACTGCATGCATAACTAGGGGGACTTGGCGTGCTTTCTCCCTTGGGCTGAGTATGCACAGAACTGCTAAAACACGCAGCTACCAGTTAACACCTTTCCAGTGTATACTCAGCTACCAGCCACCCCTGTTCCCTTGGGATGACATGCCCTGTCAAGTGCAAACAGTCAACGATTGGTTTTCATGCAGACAAGCCATCTGGGAAGAGGTTCACCAGCGCCTTGAATCAGTGTGCGCCGAGTACAAGGAATATGTGGACAAACATAGAGGTGAGACTCCGAACTTTTCCCCTGGCGACCGAGTATGGGTGGCCACAAAAAAAACCTGAGAGCACTAAACATGTGCAGAAAGCTCCAACCCCACTACATTGGGTCATTCAAGGTGCTATGCCGTATCAATGATGTATCGTACCGCCTAGAATTACCCCCTCACAGCCGAGTAGCTCCAACCTTCCACGTACCCCAACTTAAGCCTGCCATTTTTGGGCCTCTTGCCAGCAACACACTGGCCCAGGAGCACACGACTCTTGGCCTCGAGGGAGAACCCATATATCAGGTCAACAAAATCCTCAACTCAAGGCAAAGAGGAGGACAGATCGAGTACCTGATTGATTGGGAGGGATATGGACCAGAGGAACAAAGTTGGATCAAGAACAAAGACATCCTGGCTCCCCTGTTAAAGCAGGAATTCCATGCCCAACACCCTGACAAACTAGTACCCAGAGGTAGAGGTCATCCAAGAAAGAATGTAGCTCCTGAAGGTAGCTCCTCGGGGGAGGGGGTTCTGTAAGTAAACCCACTGAGGAGACTACAAACATGAACTACAATTCCCCAGACACACAGAGCCCTCTATCTCCGGCTTACTGAATCTCAGCTGTCAGCCATTTCCTCAATCACCAGTCTCCCTACTTAAACTCCCCAAACACTCACTTCCCTGTGAAGTATCGTCCTGCTTATCCAGACATACAAAGCCTTGTATCTTTCCTGACTGTTTCTCATGTTTCTGACCTTTCACTTCCTGTTTCCAGTTTTTGCTCTTTGTCTTTCCTAATCCAAGTTGTTTGCCGATCGCTCGACCTGTGCTTGCCTTCTCGACTCCGATTTCTGATTAGTGTTTTGGCTTTGTTGACAGTCTGTGCTTGCCCTTCCTCGTCGCATATCTCCATAAGTGACTGTGTTCTAACATTGCTTATATATGGTTAAATGTTTCTAAAGGTTTGTAATCTATCAGTAAATAAGTGTCTCAATTTTCTCTATACGATCTCACAATATTATTTGCATAAACTTATTCACATTGGTCTTTCAGTAAGTCCTCATATTTATTAAAACATTAATTAATAAAGAAAAGTAATTATATGCAGACCACTTTACAGTAGCAAATCTAAAGCTCAATGTTTACAATGTGTGTGTAATTCTTTGGCAAACATTTACAACACACATTTACAAATCATCAATTAATGGTCAAATTCTGAATAACTAATGATTTGTTCATATCTTTTTAATTGTGTATTTAGGAAAGTACGCCTTTTATAATATTACATTCATAGGTTTATATTTTTATTTATGTATATGATTATTTGTCTTTTTTGTGGAACTTCAGATACACTAAATATTCACATTGTTGCTGTCTGTGTTTAATTATTGTGAAAGAAATAGTTTTTCTTTTTTTATTCTCTCTTAGACCCATAAGTCTTGGTCATCATGTTATATTTTCTTTGTTTATAGGATGAATTCTTATTTTTAATACAGGTTCCATGTTATTTTAACACAAATTTTGAAACATGCGCTTTGTGCCTTCCTTCATTCTTATCCATCGAATTTGAACATCAGTGATAATGTCAGGAAGAATATAGTTGCTGAACCATAGATTTACACCAGTTCCCATTCTGCTCTTACTGTATCACTGAATTAGTTAATTATTATAACAATGTTTCAGAATACAGCGATAAAAATAAAATATGACAGATTACATCTTGTTTTCAATTAGGGAGAATTGTTCAGTCCTGTTCTCATGATGCAGTTCAGCGACCCCTGTCATATTGACCAGTCATTCTCTAATGATCCTGTTCTCACCGGCTGCACTGTAACGTCTTTATCTGGTCGTTCACTGCAGCATCTCACATAACAGGCTCAGTGAACATACTGTTTAGGCAAATACTGACAAGACTATGGTCAATGGCACCCTACAATGGATCAGAGACTTATATTACACACAGGCTAATTATGAAGTTTAATAATAATAATAAATACACATACTTTTGAAGGTGTATTTTTCTATTTTACTGGGCTTTCTTAAGAATATTGAATATTTGTTTTCTTAATGCGAATGTAATTGAGAACATATTAGCACTGACAGCAGCACATTTCTATCCATTTCTTATTTGTTCATCTTATGGCAAAGGCTTTTCCAATTTCACTCCATTTGCTCCAATCCATTGGCTGGAGACTTTGTGGGCTAACAAATTAAGAAGTGTCTCAGTGCTCTTGACATTTCAGACTTGGTATTAATGATTAATTATCCAAGTGTCATTATTAAATGAACTAGCCAGTTCATTATTAATGCTGTCATTTCTTTATTATGGGCTTCATTTTGTTATCATGTCTAATATACTTTCTACAGATGCTTTACTAATCTGTGAGACAGTAAGTTATACACATTAAATTGTGTATTCTCTTCGTCCCTGGCTCTTGCTGTTTACTCAGAGAATGGATAATGCATGCACTGAAGATAAACATGATGTGGTAAAAAGATGGATCTGTGGAAATACTGTATATGCCTCTGTAATAGCTTGAAATTTACAGTTGAATAACCTTGGATACTAATGTGACTAATTAACTTAGCTCTAGTTTGACTTAAATGTGCTGTATAATTCCTTTTTAATACATTTTTGTACTCCTTAATAAAATATTCTAACTATGAACTTGCTCTTTCTGCTTTGTCATGTGCAATAAATATTAATACAACAGTATAGAAATGAAGTACAATGATGAGCCCAAAAAATGGATGTTTGAGATATTTGCAATTAAAGCATCTGTACACAACTAGCTTTCACACCACAGATATGACTAAAGAACACATGCTGATAATGATAATATGATACTAATTATAAATCTGGCTTACAGTAATGTACTGAATATTTATCCTTGTTCCAGGACACTAGAGACAATGCCAAATAGATGCTCATGGGTGAAATATTCTGATTTGTATGCATACACTACTGTTTAAAGTTAAAAATCCCAATAAAGAATATATGGAATTATGTGGTTAATAAAGTGTTTAAAAACAAAACAAAAAAATAGGTTTCATATTTTAGATTATTCAAAGTAGCCACTGTTTACCTTGATGAGGTTTTGCACATTATTGGCATTATCTTAACCAGCTTCGTGAAGTAGTCAACTGGAATGCTTTTCAATTAACAGGTGTGCCTTGTCAAAAGTTAGTTTGTGGAATTTCTTGCTTTCTCAATGCATTTGAGAGCATCAAAAAAATAAATAGCAGGTTAGGAGTTCAAATCCCGGTCAGGGCAAGCCTCTAATAAGGGTCTCCAGGTTTAGACCTGGGGGATCATACCAAGCCAAGTCATCACAATGAGTGGATATGGATACAGATTCAAGAGTGGAGTGACCATCAGCCATCTCCTATACATGGATGACATCAAGCTGTATGCCAGAAGTGAATGAGATATCGACTCACTGATCCACCTCACCAGGATCTACAACGAGGACATGATGTCATGCCGCATGGTAGCAAGGAGAGGGAAGGTGATCAGAACTGATGGGGTGGAGTTACCAGAGGGTAGGATAGCAAACATACAGGACAGTTACAAGTACCTAGGTATCCAAGGTAGGAATAAGATCCAAGCCATCAGCATGTGTGCCCTACCCAGATACCCAGCTGGAATAGTAAGCTGGCCACAAGAGGAGATAGATTAGATTAGATTCAACTTTATTGTCATTGCACATGTCACAGGTACAAGGCAACGAAATGCAGACTGCATCTAATCAGAAGTGCATAGCAGTGAATAACATAAGTGTAATATACAAATATAAATGTACAGGAATTACAGGGTATGGAATGGCATAATGATATTATAGATATTTACAGTATGTACAAATGTGCAATATGAATGAACTATAGTGCAATGGTATGATATATAGATATTTGTAGTATATACAAAACACGGTATGAATAAACAGTAGTGCAAATGGTGACAGTGCAGTGAAGTCAGTTGTCTGTGAAGATTCTCAGATATCCAGGTCATAGTAAACTGTGGGTGGTAAAAGAGAGCAACTGGACTTGCTTGAAGATTCTTGAAGACATTTCACCTCTCATCCGAAAG
>JAODIB010000001.1:11305059-11315522 GCA_027575605.1 Sciades troschelii | reverse complement strand
AATGAAGGTAAGAATGAAAGTGAGGAAAAAAGAAAGAAAGAAAGAAAGAAAGAAAGAAAGAAAGGAAAAAAGAGAGGAAGAAAGGAAGGAAAAAAGAGAGGAAGAAAGGAAGGAAAAAAGAGAGAAAGAAAATGAGGAAAAAAGAATGAAGGTAAGAATGAAAGTGAGGAAAAAAGAAAGAAAGAAAGAAAGAAAGAAAGAGAGGAAGAAAGGAAGGAAAAAAGAGAGGAAGAAAGGAAGGAAAAAGAGAGAAAGAAAGAAAGGAAAAAAGAAAGTGAGGAAAAAAGAAAGAAAGAAAGTGAGGAAAAAAGAATGAAGGTAAGAATGAAAGTGAGGAAAGAAAGAATGAAGGTAAGAATGAGAGTGAGGAAAGAAAGAATGAAGGTAAGAAAGAATTTTAAAATTAATTTTTGGTGAATATAATAATCTATTAGTCATAACCTTGGCCAATACTTTTCTTTTTATTTAACTGTGACATGTGAAAGGCTCGTGTTTATTTTTCTAATAAGTTGCAAGACACATCATCATCACTACCATCACAACCATCACCATTACAACCACCATCACATCACAGTCTCCACCACAACCACCATCACAACCACCCTCACCATCACAACCACCACCACAATCACAACCACCATCACAACTACCATCACCACCACCATCATCATCACAGTCACCACCACAACCACAGTCACCATCACAACCATCATAACAACCTCCATCACCATCACAACCACATCATCATCGCAACCACCACCACAATCACAGCCACCATCACAATCACCAACACAACCACCATCACCAACACAACTACCATCACCATCACAACCACCAGCGACATTACAGAAATATGCTTTCTTTAAAATTTGTCTTCATACACCATCTGTGATATATAACCTAAGGCCTGTGTATTACACATTTTATCTGTTTTTAAGACCTAAATGTTTTTTTTCCCCATTTTTTATTTCTTTATGTAAAAAAGTACATATTTGCTATATACATGACTATAGATCTTTTACTTTAACTGTGAGACATCACCGGTTAGTCTGCTTTTTTCTTTAATATACTGAAGGGCAATTAATTGCCCTGCAGATGTGTAGGAAATAAAATGACATCATGTTATTTTAGTCCATATTGTGCCATATATGTATTGGTTATTATGGTATCTGTAGAAAACAGTGAATATCCACAGCAATGGGAAATATTTTACGACATACTGATTTATGCGACAACATTTATTAAATATAAAAGCCGTATAGAGCATGATAATAAAGTGGTTATGATTTAGTCGGAGACATTTTTGTGATTTCTAACAGCTGGAGTCATTTTATTAATACAACAGGCCCTTGATGTAGAGCCTTTATGTACACTGGTAATAACATACACAGGGAAGGTCACTATGAAAAGGTGAAGGTTCTCAATGTTGCATGGAATCTTTCTTTTCATAAAAGTCTGTTCAGATGCTAAAGGCTGCCTCGTGTAAATGCCCAGTTAGGATTACTGAAAAAGATATGCACATCCAACTTATGCTCATATAGTATAGAGTGGTGTGCAAAAGTCTTAGACACAGGCAAAGAAATGCTGCAGAGCAAAAATCATTTCAAAAATAATGAAATTAAATGTTTTTACCTGAAAGAAATACTATAAAGAGGAGCAGCAAACAGTAATAAAGGAAAAAACAATTCAATGTTTGGTGTGATGTTGCTTATAATTAGGTATAATTAGTGCAGTTTTATAAGGAAATGAGCTGTAGGTTTTACTGAGCATCTTACAGAACCAGCCACAGTTCTTCTGGACACTTTGTCACACTCGCTTCTTAATTTTGCAGCAAACCCCAGTAGCCTTCATTATGTTTTTTCTTTTGTAATCTGAAAAGTGGTCTCTTATGTAATATGCTGCTCAGATGCAAACATTTTTTTTTTTCTGTAATACTTAATTTTGTTCTGGAAATCGAACATTTGGAACTCTAAAATGTTTTTGTACTGACTCAGTAATGTAGAAGTCATAAAATAGAAATCTATAACAAAGTTTGTATGGAAAGTAACAGGGTGCCTAAGACTTTTGCACAGTACCATATATACAGTATTCACACATTTATTGACTTAGCCACTGATGTTTCTCGGAGGTCGTCATCAACTTGTCATTTCCTTCTCAACTTGTGATCAAAACCTGTATAAATATTTCTCTTCACTGACTTGAGCCAGATAGGCAAACATATGGGTGTATGTAAATCCATCAGCAAACATTTTTGACAGTTGTATGCATGTATATAGCTCCAATGATGCCATCTTTCCACTATATTTCAGCTACAGTATTTTGCCTGCATTGTCACTGTTCAGATCCTCAAATCTTCCCCTTCTGGTGATTTTTTTTTTTTTCCTCCATTCAAACCATACATTTAAAAACTTTTTTTTTCTTTCTTCATATTTCTCATTTCCAATGGGAAATGGACTATGAGGGAATTCAGGATATGAATGCTTGTAAAGTATGAAACAATTTGTTTTGTGGAAAATGTATTTAAAGAAAAGACTTATTTTTGTTTCATTTTATTATTATTTATTATTATTATTTCAAAGTGGCTATGAATTGAACAGATGATACACAAAATTACACTGGTTATGAAAGCCCCTTATCCTGCTTTCCATTGATTTATTTCTCTCCTATATTTTGTGTACTTTCAGTGTTTTTCCACGTGAGCTGAAGGAAGTGTTTTCCTCATGGAAGCAACAGTGCCATGCCCGGGGGAAGCAAGACATCAGCCAGCGACTAATTAGTGCCTCACTGTTTCTGCGCTTTCTCTGTCCAGCTATCATGTCACCATCCCTTTTCAACCTCATGCAGGAATATCCTGATGACCGTACCTCACGCACACTTACCCTCATCGCTAAAGTCATCCAGAACCTTGCCAACTTCACCAAGTATGCAACGCACTTCTGCATGTTTTAAGTATTTATATTTGTACAGTTTCAGATTCTCACAGATCATACTGGTCTAGAACTAAATACACTGCAACCTTGTTCGAACAGACTCTTTTAGTACGAACTTAAAAAAAAAAAAACATCACTAAGCCATGCGCTCCTCTTCCCCCCCAGAGACAAATAATAAGTAATCAAGTCTGCAGTCAAGTTAACAATACGTGTTAACGCTATAAAACAAAAGCTTAACAAGCCTCACTTAGGTGTGAGTCGCTAGCAGTTATCGAGAATGGCAATCATTGACTTGATTCCCTTCAAAATCCCTTGAAAGAACTTTATTTTAGGAGCTAAAAGCAGTTTTACTCAAGTCTTTACTCGTTAAGCATTGTTGTCATGGCTACACGTTGTCACGTCCACACGCTTGGCACGCTGAGCTCTGAGCGCTCACGTGCGTGCCATTAGGGCTAATTATCATGAACCTGTTACAGATTAGAGCACAATCACAGCACGTGCATAAAGGACTCCCTAAACATACAGACTTTGCGAAGTATATGCGCTGTACCGAGTGTCTCACATTACCAAGCCTTTGTGCTGTGTATTGCTTTACTTGCTTTTTTATTTTGGACTTTGCCTTTGTGATTACCTCTGATATTCTGTTTGTGCCTCACTCAACTATTGCCTGTTCCACAACCCTACCCTTGTCTTATGTTGAACTGTTTGTCTTCCCGTCTTTAAATAAACACTCTTCTTGCAATTACATCCGTCATCCGCCCCCATTACATGACACTCGTAAACGTAAGACAAACTTCATATCTTGGACTGTCTAAAGTATGGTGAGAAAGCAACGAATTTGTCTAAAGAATATGGTATCCCAAAAAAATTCCGTTTCAACTTTTAAAGAAAATGAGCTCTGAGACTTTGTCCATGACTGCAGTCAACATAATGGGCTGAGAAGAAAGAAGATGCAGGAAGCAAACGACAGCAAGTGTGATTTATTTCCTTTACTTTGTAAATATGCAACTGAAATAAGCATAAATATAAATTAAACACAGTTGGTTTTGTTTTACGTAAGAGTGCATGTCTGGTGTGACAAGTGGGTCCATTTGAGTATTACGAACTTTTCGGTATTACAAACTATTTGGACGTCCCCAAGGAGTTCCTTACAGCAGGGTTGCAGTGTATCATGGTGGTATTCATTTCTGATTAATACATTCTAGAAATGCATTCTTTCTGCAGACCTTTCAGAAATTCTTAAAGTGTAAAAAACATGTTTATAAATCCCATGTTGTCCTCAGGTTTGGCAATAAAGAAGAGTACATGGCCTTCATGAACGATTTCCTGGAGCATGAGTGGGCAGGCATGACCCGCTTCCTGCTGGAGATCTCCAACCTCGAAACAATCTCCAACACACCAGGTTTTGAGGGATACGTCGACTTAGGCCGTGAGCTCTCTCTGCTGCATGCCCTGCTGTGGGAGGTGGTGTCGCAGCTGGACAAGGTACAGAACTATCAGTTAAGGTACTGCAGCAGTACCTCTGGAAACTTGTATTTGTCAGGTCTTTCTGTTTATTCAGTTTATTTTATTTTTCAAATTCACAACTCACCATGGTCAAGAAGAGGTCATTTTTTTTGTGGGAGGGGTCTCAATTATTCTAATGATTGTACTTTCTTTTTTATTAATTTGTTGAACTTCTCAAGCGGTCTTTGCAGCCCTATTCATGTTTGGACTATGTGCCAAATGCTAGAGCATGCGGATGTTTTTGTTTGAGGTTTTCCCCATTGAACTAATTGAAATGCACTGACATTTTCCTCCAATTCTTATCTTTCATATTGGGTATGATTTGTGATTTCCTTGTTTTCGTGTTTACATTTGTACACTATTGCATATAAGACAGGTTGCAGTATGTTGTTGGTTAAGGTGCTCATGTAAACAGGATCAAAATGGGTGGTGCATTCCTGGTTCCCACACCTCTAACCCAACTCTAACTCCTGCTGGTCTTGGGCCTCAACCTTGTAGCCTCATTATGTTTTGACTTCATTAATCCTTCCCTGTGATATGTTTACCTTTGGTCATTAGCCCTTCCTACATCACACATGTTCAGACTTGATATTTGGCCTTGATGCATGCACTGCATTTTACTTTTCAATCCCACCATTTAATTGATTTATTTTGGAATGGCTCATAATTTTTGTAAGCATGTGTTATTTTTTCTATTTATTCTTAATTTTATTCTTTTTTTTCTTTGTGTCCTCATCCCCATCTTCTGCTTTCTCTCTCTTTTCCACCTTCTTCTGTTTGCTCCTTCCATTTTTCCATCCGACACAATGCATCTCCATGGTTCTGCTGTACCACCACCAATGCATTATGGTGTCTCTTGGCCATCTCCTTCCTTAAACTGCTTGGGCTGAAAAAACACTTCAACCCCAGGGTGACAATTCCTTCCTGCAGGCGACGGTAGCCAAACTGGGGCCTCTGCCACGTATCCTGGGTGACATCACACGTTCACTGTCCAGCCCCACACCAATCCAGCAGCAGCTCAGACGTTTCCAAGACCACGGCTCCACCCACAATATCACTGGCAGTGTCTCTTCAGGACTGCAGAGGATATTTGAGGACCCAAACGACAGGTAGATAACCTTCTCTCTAAGCACATCACTGCTTCTGCTAATGAGATTTGCCAGCCTGATAGGATTTAGAATTGTGTTTAATAGCTTACATATGCTATGGCAGCTGAGCAGTTGGTTTTCTGTGAGCCTTATGGGATTTTCCTTATGCTTTTATTTTTCACAGTGAAATTCAGAATGCCAAATCTCCAGTGCAAGAACATACAGAAGTTCTGTCACGTGGAAAGCCTCCTTTACTGTCCCAGCAGCCATCCCTGCACAGCATGAGCTTCTCCGACAAGGAGCGAGAAAGCCACCTCCCTAATGGGCGGAGCATCTCCCTGATGGACCTGCAAGACTCACACCTTCTTCATGAAGTCCCACCGAGAATAGGACGCGTAGGTTCCCAAGCGTCCATCGGTCCACTGCCTCCCCCTGTTCTTCACCTTCATCACCACCATCCACAGCAACAGCAGGCCAAAGTGGTCACGCTAAGGGAAAACGTACCTCAGAGTGCACCACAGGTCCGCCGGCCTCTGCAACCATCTTTAAGCCAGCAGCGCAGCCTACAGCCACTCTGCTTTCAGAACCCTGTATACCAGCTAAGCAATATGCATGCACTGCGCTCAGCTCAGACGCCACTTCAGGCCCAATCCAGCTCAGAGAATCTGAGCACGGCAAGCTCGCACAGTGCCAGCCCCAGCACTACACCCAGGAAAAGGATGCCCTCCACCACCAGTATCGAGGAAGAGGAAACACCTTCTTCCTGCTGGCATACAGGCCTCGTTGATGCCCAGTCAGGGCCACAGGTACTGGCTATAGCCAGGCAGAGTGGTGCAGGGACAGCACATATTGTAAAGGTGGAACAGCAAAGTAGATCAAATGGAGGGGTGCCACGCTCACTGCCATATAGCACCTCACTACGCAGCAGCAGTAGTGTCAATACAGACCCACAACAGCAAAGTGAAACTAGCTCCAAACAGCAGTCGATCTGCTCACGAGACAGCCCCATCCACAGCAACAGAACAAACAGACAGGTATGCACATTCATTTGGATCTACATTATATGGCCAAAAGTATGTGGACACCTGAGTATTGAACGTTCCATTCCAAAACAATGGACGTTAATGTAGTGCTGCTCCCCCTTTGCTGCTATAATATCCTCCGCTCTTTTGGGAAGGCTTTCCTCTAGATTTTGAACTGTGCTGCTCTGGAAATTTGTGCCCATTCAGCCACAAAAGCATTAGTGACGTAAGACACTGATGTCTGGCAAGAAGGTCTGGCCCACAGTTGGTGTTCCAGTTCATCCCAAATGTGTTTTACTGGGGTTGAGGTCTGTGCTCAGTGCAGGCCACTTGAGTTGTTCCACATCAGCCTTGTAAACCATGTCTTTATCAACCTCAGTTTATGCACAGAGGCATTGTCATGTTGGAACAGGTTTGGGCCCCATCATTCTAGTGAAAGAAAATCTTAATCCTACAACATACAAAGACATTCTGTCAATTGTCACTGTTATTCTGATAATTGTTGGGTGTTTCCAACTCTGTGGCGGCAATTTGAGGAAGCCACTCATATGGATGGTATTGTCATCTGTCCACATACTTTTGGCCAAATACAGTATAGACATTCAGTTTACAAACACACAGCCATGACTCACACACAGACCAGAGACTAGTCTCAGTATAAACCTGGAAGGTGTGGTTAATAGTTTGGCAAAATAGAACAATTTCACCTTACATGATGGGTTATGCTGGTATACTGTGGTGTCCCAGTGTTAGCAGAACAGAGGTGAAGGTCTCTACCAACCTGTGAACCTTGGCAAACCATGTCTTCATGGACCTCACTTTATGCACAGGGGCATCGTCATGCTGGAACAGGTTGGGGCTCAACCCCTTAGTAAAATCTCAGTGCTACAGTATATAAAGACATTCCAGAAAATTGTGTGCATCCAACACTGAGCAACAGGTTGAGGAAGACCTACATTTTGAGGTGCTGGCAAAAGTCTTAAGCACACGGTACAAATTTTGTTGTAAATTTTTATTTGAAGAGTGTATTTGTGGGTCGGTAAAAAAAAAAAAAAAAACACACCAACTTTCCAAACATTACTTTTTCAAAACAAAATTTTAAATGTTGTATAAAAAGGCATGCTTTTTTTTAACCATCATATCACTTTATATAACTGACCTTTTTTTAATGAAGGCTGCTGGGTTTTGCATGCAAATTGTAAAAATGCTTCATTTTTATTTTTGAAGGAATCTTTGCTTTACAGCAGGGGTTCTCAACCTTTTCTGCTTTGAGGCCCACCTATTCATACTTGTAACGAGTCGGGCTCATTAAAAAAGATCCCCAATTATTTTGGCTCATCTATTCTATTAGAATCTAATAATCTATTGTAAAGTGTATTATGGGATGCAACATCACTCCCTGTTACAGATGGGAGCCCAGGAATTAAATAAATACAATAAAAACAAACTGTTTTAATTGTAGGTATTGTATTTAAAACTGTATGGATGTGCCAGAAGCCAAACTATGCATGCAGGGCATTCTCAGTCAAAAGGGATGAATGATCCAAAAGTGGAGTCTGGTACATTAACACAAGAACTTATTGCCATGTTTGTGTACAGCAAACCAGCAAGTTATTAAAACTAAGAAGTACACTCAAAAGAAATGGATATAGAAACCACTCAGTGGGATAGATCCTTACATGTTAACAAAGAAGGATTTTTCCTATGAAAGAAAAAATTACTAGCTAAATTTGACATTAGTAGAATCTTATTGTAGCCGTAACTAAATACAAAGACAATAGTTATGCATGCTATTAATTAACTTAATGTGAAGATAATTAACAGATAATCAACAGATTAAAGTTTTTTTAAAGATTGTGTATATTTTGAGTCTTTTGTATTCGTAATTATTTGTATTTGTACATGACCCCACCAGCCCTGCTGATCAACTTATTGTGTTTAAATAAATTCATTCATTCATTCATTCATTCATTATGAGTTGGAAAATTATCCATCCATTGAGTTCCTCAACATCTCAGACTACCTGGTGCTGCAGACATCGTTCTACACAGACAAACAGATGAAAACCTGGAACAGCATGGAGATCTGAAACTTTTTATATGTGGCTGGGTTAAAGATCTGGGGATCAGGACACTACAAGATAAATCCTGTATCGTGTTTGCCTGGGGAAGAAGGAATTTTTTGCTTTTTGAAAGTGTCTTTGCGATGGTTGCTAGGATGCTATAAGCTTTAGTATCAGGTGTAAACAAACCACAGCCACTTGATTCTCAATCCTCCCTGCTCTTCTCTTCTAGCAAGCATCACAGATCCATATAATTTACTCACAAATGTATTTATTTATTCAGCCCGCTGCGCTCTCTCTCTCTCTCTCTCTCTCTCTCTCTCTATTTCTCTCTGTATGTGTGTGTGCAGGTTAAATGTGACAAAATAAAGGCTTGTTCTTCTTAATTTACCCACAAATGTATTTATTCCACTTGAAAAGTGTTGGGCAAACCAGCTACCGAATTTGGGACCCTATGACATCCTGAACTATTTAGTATTTGGCTTCAAACTTGGAAAAAATTTCGTGGCCCAGTAATTGGCCGCGGCCCAGTGGTTGAGAAACAATGTACTACATAAAGGAGGGGATCTGAGGATTTATGGTAGTAATCTGAATCAGAAATGCTTCTGCTGCAAATTTTGTTCATCCCAAAGTGTCAGCATGAATCCCTTAAGGCAGTGAATTCAGATCCTAATTTGACTCTGTACTTTCTACCTTTTTGTTTCTTTGCTGATTTATGCAGGCCATTTTATTCTGCTCATAAAAGACACTTGACAGGGCTGATTCACATGGAAGAGAACACGAAAGCGCTACGAGTTAAAAGAAAAGTTATGAGCTCTGGCATTGGGTAGCATTACGCTCAAGTGGATAAAGCTTGGCTGTATATTAGGCACCCGCACTCAAGCTAATGAAATTGCTTCCTGAAAAATGTGTCTAAATAAGCCACATGTCTGATGTACAGTCCTCTCTAAGTATTAGATTGGCAAGATCACTTCTTTTGTTTTTGCTTTACTCTGAAGATATTTGGTTTTGAGATCAAAAGATCAATGAGATGATGGATCAAAATTTCAGCTTTCATTTCCTGATATTTACAGCTAGATGTGTTTAAAACAACTGGTGATAGGCCACCCAATTTCTAGATGAGCAAAAGTATGGGAGCATCAGAATAATCTTAAAGTAAATAAATTTGGTTGCATGTCCCTTGCTTGCAATAACTGCATCAAGCTGGTGACCCACTGACATCACCAAACTGTAGTGTCGTCCTTTTCTGATTCTTTCCCAGGCTTGTACAATGGCTTCTTTCAGTTCTTGTTTGTTTTGTAGGATTTCTTCCTTCGGTTTTCTCTTCAGGCGGTGAAATGCATGCTTTAGTGGGTTTAGATCTGGTGATGTGACTTGGCCAGTCTAAAATGGTCTACTTTTCTTCCTGATGAAGTCCTTATTTGTTTGTTTTGCGCCATTATCTTTCTGCATGATGAAGTTCCTCTCAAATAGATTTCTCTGTAAATTGGCGGACAGTCTGTTTCTGTAGACATCTGGATTCATTCTGCCGCTCCCATCATGAGTTAAATGATCAGTAACGTTTAATGAACCTGTTCCTGAAGTAGCCATGCAAGCCCAGCCATTGATGCCATCATGCTTGATTGATGAGCTCCCGTGTTTTGGATCGTAAGCTGACCCTTTTAAGTTAATCTTTCTTCCAGAGCAGGCTCATTTCTGTAATTTTCTTTTTAAATTACAGGCTTCCTGTTTGGGCGGCACGGTGGTGTAGTGGTTAGCACTGTTGCCTCACAGCAAGAAGGTTCGAGCCCCGTGGCCGGCGAGGGCCTTTCTGTGTGGAGTTTGCATGTTCTCCCCGTGTCCGCGTGGGTTTCCT
>JAODIB010000001.1:10425443-10437474 GCA_027575605.1 Sciades troschelii | reverse complement strand
ATTAAAGCTGTATGCTGTACAATCATTCTGCCAAAGAAAAAGAACAGTTCAAAGAAATTACTGAAAGCCCAAATTCATGTCCAGGATGACATTGTCACTGTATGTAAACTTCTGACCACAACTGTATGTGGGTGAATATAGACTGTTATGGACGTGTAATCGTAATTAATGTGATTGGGGGGGAACCTCAGTAGACATGGAACTGTTGGTTATCTGAATGTGTGTTTTCTTCTCTCATAGGTCTGATTTTAATTAAAGCTAAAATGATCCATGAGACAAATTTCCATCCTGAACAAATAAACAAACCTGATTTCACATGAACAAAATCCATAACACAAGTTGAATAAGATTTTGGTTTTGAGATGAGATTTAATTATTGCGCAATATCTAAGAGACTTTGAAAAGCCCTATTTGCATGTTTCTCAATTAAAGCACCAAAAGAGCTAACGTCCGCGGTTTGGAGTGTTAATGCAGAGACGGCCGTGCTTTGAAATTGATTTGTGTCTGTGTGTGGGTTTTTTTTTATTTCTTTTTCCCCAGGGATGGCTGAGGCACATCAGGCAGTTGCGTTCCAGTTCACGATAACCGCCGAGGGCATAGACCTGCAGCTGTCTCACGAGGCCCTGAGACAGGTTTATCTCTCCGGACTTCGCTCCTGGAAAAAGCGCATTGTTCGCCTAAAGGTACCACTGAACCTTAAACACAGTACAGGGCTTTCCCCAAAACGCTGATTACGTGGCACTCTGCGATGTCAGCACCGCACTGTCACTTGCACACCAAAAAAAAAAAATCAATACCATAAATTGAACAGTGCGGCGTACTTGGCACACCTAAATGTCTCCGAATTCCCCTCTGAAAATGAGTAATAACTATAGAAATAGGAAGATCGTGTCATCTATAGGTCGAGACTATCCTGGTACTCAACCCAGAAGGGAAAATAAAGGGTTTCACTGCGAGCACAAACTGCCATTCGCATCTACACATAAAACCATGTTCTCGGCGCTGGTCACTTGATGGCGCTGTTGCCTGATTTGACCTCAATTCTGTTCCTGGCATCCTGGAATTGAAAAATGAAGAGATGTGCTATATTGTTCAATATTATGCCTTTTTTTTGGTGCAATAAAATAATTTTTTTCGCAAGGCGGTTTCCATCAAATCCTGCGCTCTGATTGGCTGGCAAGCAGGTCCATATCCTACATTACGGACCCCAGTTACAGACCCCGGTTACGGACCTCTGGCGACTCGCTCGTTCACAACAACAACAAACATAGTTGCAATTTTTTCAACATTTATTTTCGCATTTCTCAGGAGAACAGCATTAATTTTACATCATGGATAGCGATAGACAGTCTTCACAGCGAAAGCGAGTTTTACTACCCTGAGGAAGATGAAATATAATAAAACATTTCAGGAGAAAGCTAAAAACCTGTAACTGTTGCTAACGCCGAGCAAAAACATGGCTGAATCCTGAATGACTCAATTTTGTAGAAATAGGGGACTACATAGGCGGCAAAATGTAGTTTTTTTCCTGCCATTGAAGTGCACTTGTATACTGAGGAGAAAGCAATTTGCATTACAGCCATGAATGAGGATTCAAAATGGCGGCTCGCCTCGGCTCAGTTTTCCCTTTCAGGTGCTCTCGTTTTCTGTTAGAATTTGGTAAAGAAAAAATAAATATATAATTTAAATATATAATTTTTAAGGTCAGCTTAAGGTCAGTCCGTATGGTGAAATACTGTGACCTCGAACTTGAATATTGACCTCGGCCTTGAATACAGCCTTGAATACTGGCCTTGGCCCAGAGGACCTTGGTCAGTACTTTCAAGACCTCGGTCACGGTATTTCACGATACGGACCTCCCAGCTGGTATAACATATACACTGTAAACCTAAACAGTTATTGCAACTTATTAACATTATCTATTCAGTACTTAAAACCTGTATTTAGTTGAGCCAACAATAAATGTAATAGTTTTCTGAGCAAGTTAAGATGTTTTGATTGTATTGGAATTTATTTTTTTGAGTACACATTGCCTGACTACTAATATATTTTCAGTATCAGTCAAATGTGACGTCTGACGTAACCAACGTCGTTGCAGATCACAATCTGAACAGAATCAAGAAGATGGCGGAGAATTTTGGTGGATGAGACGGACAGGGCTGATTTCTACATGCACGTTGCCTCCGTGGGAAGGGTGTTCACCAGGGGAAATACTTTTATAGTATTCTCGTTGCTTTTTGTATTAAGTGGCCTTATCTGGTAAGTAAACGTTTTTGTCATTGTTTTTGACATTGCGCGCGCAAACAATTGTTAGCTGATCGCTGCTGTCTTCTGCCACTAGCAAGCTATAGTGTTGGTTAGTGTAAAGTTAATAACTTGCGGCTAGAAAGCACATTTGAGCATGCAAATAAAGTATGTTTAATTGTACAAAACTTAAAGCAAAAAAGAATGTAGACATGGCCGGATTCTCATGGGTAACCTATTTTTTTGCTCGCGATGCAATGAGTTGCCTACACATGCAGCTAGAGAGGGAGTGTGGAAGATCTGTGTGCTCTTTAGCAATATTATCCCTCGTTTATCCTTTGATAGCATGTATGTTCATGTCTGCAAACTCCTAGAAGGCAATAGCTACGATTAACACCACGCTAGGTTCATTTCCAGTGACAGGATCTGCTTATTTCCCTGTTGCAGTGTCTGCAAGCAATGGAGCAGCAAAGGTGTGTAACTTTAGCCAGGGCTCAAAATTAGCAGCAACCACCTGATAAATGCTGGTAAATTTTTTATTTGGCTGGTAGATTTCAGAAAAAAAATACTGATTTACTATTGAATGGCTGGTGATTTTGACCAAATTATTAGCCTGTGGTTGGTAGATATTCACATTTCAAATAAGTTAATTTGGACCATAGTGTGTAGCTGAGTGTAGCCTGTTTATGGGCGCAGAGAGCGAGAGACAGACACTTTATCAAGGCTATGATCAACATAAACCTGGCACAGACCTCACGCACATCACTGATGTGTAGTATAGTGTTGTATTTGTCATGTCTTCTATGTCTTAAAGAAGTAAACTGTGTTCTGACATTGGTAGCACTTTATTAGACTAAAGCAACTTTCCCTGCCCCCATCACAACAGTAACCTCATTGGTCCACACTCAAACTCATTAAAGGTATTCTAGCTCATAAGTTGTATAACATATACAGTATATTGAAGTACACCACAGTATTAATATTGTGTAAATTTGGAAGGAGATCGTAATTTACTTTGTGGTTCGTTGAAGATTTAGGCCTATTATCTGGTGGCAATGTTGCAGTAAAATGAAAACTGAATCTCAGTGGAAGAAATAGGCCTACTGTGTTGTGCTGATGTTTGCAGTACTTCATTTTGGCCAAGAACACCATGTGACCAAAAGACCACATTGAGTTTTGACTAAATTAAGTTCACCATTGTACATCTTATTGATGCATGTTAATGATGCATTTTGTTTAGACGAGTTGAAGGAAATATTATATATGCAAAATGTGATACTTTGTTATTATATTTCACAGTAATGTGGTATTATGTGAAGTTAATATTTGTATTGTTGCTCTCTCTTGTAGGCTCAAGTGGAAGGTGAGAAGTGCACAAGCAATTCCTCCTCAATCCTGGTACTGTATCAGGTCTAACTTTAAGGCTAGTTACGGTTAGGATGGAAATGGGGTGGAAATGCAAGTTGTGCACTGCATCGTTTCAGTCCCGAGTAAAATTATTCAGACACTGTCGCCTACAACATAGTAATTTTTCTAGAGTTAGCCCTCTGCCATGTCTCTATGACGATTGCATTTGTAGTTTTCAGTCTTTTGATTCACTTAAAGCACATCTATCACGATGTCACAGCAATACAGAAAGATTGGATAGAGAAAAGAGTGCTCATATATATTATTCATGCCTATTATTCATTCACTTCAAGCATCCCTTTTCTGAGGGATGTTTGGACATTTGAGAAGTCATTTGAGAAAGCATGAGATGGTCGCTTGCCCATTCAGGAACTGTAACTACTGCACAAATGTTTATTCTTCCTTTAATGCACACAAAAGCAGAGCCCATGGTGGTAGTTCAGATTTTGAAGATGGTGTGGTGTCTGTGGAGAATGATGGCACTCCAGCAGCATCTTCTGCTGATGGTGTTGATGAAGGGCCTGCTCAGTTTGAGGCTACAGATGACTTTAATCAGACTGAGGATGAGAGTGACAGTGACACAGATGAATTGAGGGCCCAGTTGCTCCATAATTTGGCGTCATTATTTTTAAAGACGCAAACTATTCTCCATGTATATGACTTGGCAACTCAGGAAATTGTAGAACATTTGTCTCAAATATTTTCCTTGTCCCAACCCGTCATCAAGAAGACCATACAAGAGGTCTTATTGAGACATGACACTGTTGTTAGTGAAACGTGTTTAGATGAGCTTGTCAGTGCTGTTATGGGCTGTAACATTTTTACTAGTGCAACCGGTAAAGGTGAGTTATTATCCACGACTAAGAGACAGAAAACTTATGTTGAAAGACATTACCCTGTGGTAAGGCCTGCACAGTATGACCTAGAGCCAGGACACACTACTGTGCACATTTCCATTCTTGAGATGATTCAGGAAATGCTTAGACATACTGACATTCTTAAAAAAATTAAAGAAACAAAACCAGCACAACAAGGTCAGTACATGAGCCACCAAGATGGGTCATATTTCAAAGATAATGAACTACTGTCCTCAGAAGAGCTAACATTACCCCTGCTTTTGTACACTGATGATCTTAAAATTGCTAATCAGCTTGGCACGTCAAGAAAAATTCAGAAAATCACTGCCGTTTACTGGGCCTTTGCGGATCTTCCTAGTAAATACAGGTCAAACTTGCATGTAATTCAGCTTGCAGCATTATGTAAAGTCCCTGATGTTGAGAGATTTGTTTTTGAAAAAACACTTGGCCCTCTTTTGGGAGAACTTTGTAGATGGTGTGTTCATCAAATTCATTGGTCAGGTAGTTAGGAGCACTGTGTGGTGTCTGACAATCTTGCAGCCCATTGTTTTGCAGGTTTTATGAAGTCTTTTAGGGCGAAATATTTTTGTAGATTCTGCACTGCTACAATAGACCAAATTCAGTCTCACGAGGTTTCAGATGGGGAGTTTAGTGTGAGGACAGAAGCCAGCCATGATCATGACTTGAATGTTGTGAAGCAGGGGGAGAAAGTGAGTCAGCGTGGTGTGCAAGGGGACTGTGTCCTCAACCAGAGGTTGGAGTATTTTCATACTGTCACTGGTTTCCCACCTGATGTCCTACATGATCTGTCGGAGGGAATTGTGCCCATAGAACTGGCCTTGTGTAGAGTACAAATGCTTCACTCTTCAGTATTTGAACAAAAGAATAGCATCATTTCCATACCAGCACACAGACAATGTTGACAGACCCCAGTGTATCCCAAAGACGTGCTAAAAAGAAAACCATTGGAGGCAATGGTCATGAGAACATGACATTGCTCAGGTTACTCCTTTTGATTATTGGTGATAGAATTCCTGAGGATGATGGAGCTTGGATTGTGCTTATGGATTTGAAGGAAATAGTTGAGTTGGTGCTGTCCCCAAAATTTACAGAGGAAGCTATCCAATATTTAGAGACAAAGATAAAAGACCACCGGCAAATGTTGAAGGAAGTCTTTCCTAATGTCACACTCTGCCCAAAACACCACTTTGTTGAGCATTATCCTGACCTCATTCGTTGTTTTGGCCCTGTTGTTCACCTGTGGACAATTAGGTTTGAGGGTAAACATCGCTTTTTCAAGTGTACTGTTCATGACACACAAAACTTTAAGAATGTGCTAAAAACATTAGCATGGAGGCATCAATATACATGATTGCATACTATCTGAGTGCTCCATCTTTCTTTAAACCTCATCAGCAGACATCAAGTGTTTCTTCTGTGATGGCTTCCACACTCCCTGATATTGCTAAAGCATATTATGCTGCAGGAATGTTTGTGTCAGTTGGACAAGAGGGTGCACTGCCGCAGTTTTGTAGAATTGAACAGATTTTCCTGGTGAACAATCACATCGTTTTCCTTTGCCGAGAACATGAATCACAATACATTGAACACCTGTGCTCCTATGAACTTGTATCAGGATATTTAGCAGTTCACATCACATCAGATCTCAATGACACATTGTCTCTGTCTGCATATTTCAGACAAGGAAAACTTTTCATAACACCAAGGCGATATATATACATTAATTGAGAAGTAGATTGATTCTTACCATATGGGCTTTAGTCCTATTGGTACACAGGAAATTTCCCTGAGTAAAATTTACTCAAATTGAAGATTTTTTTTTGAGAGGGACCAAATGTTATCTGGCGAGAGTAAAATTCAATTTGAGTAAATTTTACTCAGGCAATTTTCCTGTGTAGCTTATTGTTAAAATTGGAAAAGGGACAGCTGTTTAATCCTCGATCTGTGTACTCAAATATTTAATTTACTTTTCAGTGTGTTAAAAACAGAAAAAAGAGATGGCTGCCCCTCAGAAATTCCTGCTACGTGTTTATGTGGACACGGATGCTGCCATGAAGCTCACTCTAAATGGCTGACTAAACTCTGTAGAAGAGCTGAAGATGATAATGCAAGGGAAGTTCAAGCCAAGACTGGATAGTGACTTCAGCCTTCAATATGAAGACCCAGACTTTAATGGGCAGCTAAGTGTACTTGTGGATATAGAGGAACTTCCAGAGAAGGCTACATTGAAAGTTATGAGATCAGAAAATGATGAGTCTTCTACTGCAAGTTCTGATACAGACATATGTGGGAACATGTACTCTTAACTCAGCACCAGAAGAAATGGCCTGATGCTTTCCCTGTGCCAACTTTCTCTTATGAAGTGGAGCATGTATACTTGAAGAAGGAAATCGTGTCTTTGAGACATCTGGAAAGACTGTGAAATTGACAAGATTATGTACATACATACACAATGTGCTGGAAAGTATGGCTGAAACTATTCACAGCCATACCCTAGTGACAGGGAAATTGGTAAGGCTGCTGAAGCCCTCATTACAGCCCACCCTTGCCTGAAAGAGCTTGGAAGCAAGACTGGATGGTATGGATGGAAGGTCAGTTTAGGCTTTAAGATGGGTAATTATTGCCAAAAACTGGTCAGATCAGGGTGTGCAGAGGTGTCTGTCAATGCAGGAAAAAGAAGCAAAAATAACCCAGACAATGAGCACCCTCATTCCAACATTAAATGAGCTCGTCGTGCTGAAGTAAACTTCCTTCCCAACTTTCCCAGAGGAGAGAACCAGGCAACACTTGAAAACATGAGACTGGAGATCATTAAAGAAGTTGAAAAGACAGAGAAAAATCTGGTGTGGATATATAAACTTATGCAGACAACCTTTGTTTTACGCTGCCAAGACATTGTTAAGAGTGAATTGCCAGTTAGAGACTTGCTGAATAGCTGGCCAGCCTTGGGGATGGAATCACAGGTAACAGCTGCTTGTGTCTGTCCACATTCAAATCAGTTGTGATGGTGTTAATTTTATGACACTGCAAGATGCTAGAAATAAGCATTTATTGATTCTGTCAATATGTCTGTGTTTGTGTGTCTGCAGGTTTGTTCAGAGTTCCATCGCATTACAAATGTGAACCTGCGCAACACATTCTACTCTGAGCTTGACCAACACACACCATGACTGATCACCTTGTACAAGCAGAAGGCATCACGGACTGGGAAGACTGCAGAGGCACTACGGGCAGTCTTTGAGGCTTATGATCTTCAGGTATGTCAGGATGAGCTCAGCACATAAGTGGTCATATTGTATACCAAGTACAGTATATCCAAGTATTATTGCCTAAAACTAAATCAGGTACCTCTGGAATCAGGCTTTGTTCACACTGCAAGCCAAATTTATTTTTAGAATATATCTGATTGGAATCTTATTAGATTGAATCTGATTATAACTGTCTGTCCACTTACACCTTGTAAGTGATCCATTCTGATCTGTGCATCGGCATTGGCACCCTCCAATCCACATTGGTTGCTATAAGAGCCTAATACAGTGTAGCACAAAAGTGAGTACACCCCTCACATTCTTGCAAATATTCTCTCATATCTTTTCATGGGACAACACTATAGAAACAAAACTTTGATATAATTTAAAGTAGTCATTGTATAACTTAGCAGTATAGATTTATTGTCCTCTGAAAATAACTCAACATACAGCCATTAACGTCTAAACAGCTGGCAACAAAAGTGAGTACACCCCACAGCAAATATGTCCAAATTGTGCCCAAAGTACCAATCTTTTGTGTGATCACCATTATTATGCACTGCCTTAACCTCTATGGTATTGAAATTCACCAGAGCTGTACAGGCCTGATCTGACAGGCCGGCAGCGTGCTTTCACACTATTTTGAGATGGTCTGAACTGGTGCCATCTCCGGGCTACTAGCCCCAGATTTTTGGCCCGACTAAAACCTTGGGCCAGCTGGGGCTAACTGGTGCTAGAGGCGGCGTCAAGGTAGGAGGCAGAACATGAGTCAGGGTTCAGCACCAAGACAAAATAGTCATAACATGAAGTAAGTAATTTAGGCTATTTAAAGGGCTTTATTAAAGGGCATTTGCTACCAATTGTGCAATAAAATTGTCAAAATGTGAGAATGGCTTTATAGTGCGATCATTTTGAAAATTACTTTGCAGTTTGGAAACATGATAAATATTTAGTTGCACAAGCTATAGGCTTGTAAATAAAAATACAGATGTGTAGTATGATACCTCCTGTGTCTAATCAAATTCAGGTTGTGCATGCGGATTAGATTGAAATGGATTAGCCTAAACTGATTGGAATCAGATTTGAAACCATCTCTGTATGTGGTTTTAATCAGATTTGGAAAAATTATACCTCAAATATTTGGCAACTCACACTATTAAAAAACTAAGATGGATACGGTCTGGATATGCAAAAAATCTGATTTGGAGTGTCGGTGTGAACAAGGCCTCAAGGTAAACAGAAGCAGTTGAGTTAAATTGAATTTGCTTGAGTTAAAATGAGTTGATATTACAGTATGTACGGACAAAGTAAAAAACAGAATTGGTTGAAAAACCAGAGTTATCTGGTTTTCTGCATTAATTGGTCACTAAATATGATATGATCCTCATGTAACTCTCCAGTATGACTAAACACAATGTACTGAAGCTAATAAAGTAAGAGAACCCTTCAAATCAATCACATACTGACTCTCCTTTTGCAGGGATAAACACAAGCCAGAGTTCCTGATACCTGTGAATCAGACCTGCACAACCCGGGAGGATTTTTAGGAGGTATTTTAGTCCGTTCTACTTTCAGTTCAGTCATATTTTTAGGATATCTCGGGTGAATGGTTTTGTATGCATTTCTATCGATGATTGTCATTACCCTGTTGGAAGGTTGACAAACTTGGGGCCTGTTGTCGTTTGCAGTAATTACAAGTTGTCCAGTACCTGAGACATCAAAACAAGCACAAATCATGATGCTCCTTGAGCTGCAGTTCAGAATAGAGAGGGTGCATAAATGGTGCCCTGAGTGTGCTCATGGCAGGACACAATGGAGACTTTGCTCTCCAAAAATACATATTGAGTACCTAGGTACTCCACAATGCTACTTTGAGAATGGTTTGTGGATTCATGAAACATTTAATGAATCATGTGGAAACAACACACAGCACTATGTGGCTTTAAAATGATACTATTAATGAAGTGAAGTGAACTATTCTGAAGTGAAGCTGGGGTAACATCATGATTTGTGGCTGTTTTGATGTCTCAGGTACTAGACAACTTGTCATTGCTGCAAGAAAAATATAAGTCCTAGGTTTATTATCCTTTCAACAGGGTAATGACCATTACCCATCGAGATGCATAGAAAACCATTCACACTAGACCTCCTAAGAATATGGCTGAACTGAAAGAACAGACTAAAATGCCTCCTACAGTAAACATCCTCCCAGGGTTGTGCAGATTCACAGTTATCAGGAGCTCTGGCTTGAGTTTACTCCTGCAAAAGTGTGATTGATCTGAGGGGTTCTACTTTTCCCCCCACAGACCTTTTGCCATTTCATGGATGTTTTCAATGACTACATGAAATACAATGACTTCTGTGGTATTAGCTTCAGCACATGTTTAGTCATACTGAGGAGTTACATGAAGATCAGATCACATTTAGTGATCAATTCATGCAGAAAACCAGATTATTCTAAGGGGTTCACATACTTCTTACTTTGACTGTATTACTATTAGAATTGCAAAGGAATCTGTTTGCCGATGGTGATCATACATCAGAACATTGACACATTTAGGAGTCATTGTTGAGAGGGCCTACATGGCAGTGAACAAGTTCAAATATGTTTTTGCAATAATTATCATTTTAATTTGTCAATCAAGGAAGAACATAATGTCAGCTTGAGACGCACCTTGGCCCTCTGTGCACTTCCTGTCTATCTACGTGAGGATGTTTCAGCGTTCTTCCAGCCATGCAATGGAAGCACTGTTAACACTGTTAACTGTTAACTATCCATAAATATGTATAACAAAATCAGTCTTCAGGTATCTTGCATAATAAAATTAACTACTGTACTGTATATTTTTGGCATTTCTCCTCTAGTCTGTATATTTTTGCAAATCTGTCAAGTTTTTTTCTTTTTGTTAAAACATGTTGCCATTGACAGTCTCCTTTGGGGTATAGTAATTAACCTAGAAGCCCTCATAAATCTGATATTACATTAACCCATTGACATTTTTAGTTACGAAATTAAAAGCCCTGGATGCTTCTTAGGTCATTTTTAGGACTATCTCTTGATAAACTTATCCAGATTGTTCCCCCCTGGTAATTACATTGTGTTTTGCAGGAGGAAGAAGAGCTTGATTTCAATGATGTTTCTGTTGCTCTTCTCTCATCTGGTCCCAACCTCTTCAGCTGTGAGAAGTTCTTCATCATTGTGGAAGGCGATATTGTTTTCAATGATATCCCCAGCATTTCTGAGGCATTTATGTTGTTGTTTGGCCTGACCTATGCTTTCAGTTTGGAATATCCCAAGAACCTCACACACACATTCACATGCATTCAGAAAATCTTTGTGTGTCTGGATAATGATAAACCTCTGAAACCGTGCTTACTTACTTTGAAGCATGATTTGTTGTTGATCTAAACAACTTCCGCTAGCATAGAAGCCTGTGTATGCTTGTTCTAATCAGCTCACATCAGACAACTTACAGCTGTGCCCTTAGTTACAGAAAAGTCTACAAATTAGTTACAGCAGTGTTTACAAATTAGTTACATAAATGTTTACAAATGCCTGAAGATTTTTTTTCTACTCCTTATTGAATTTAAATTGTTATTCTGATTTCCTATAAACTTTATCACTTGATGCGTAAAACTGCAGGTATTGAAAGTTACTCAGCTGAGGTTCCAGCTCAGGTTCCAGCACCCTCCAAAACTTGAAGAGTGTAAAAATCTGGAGTTTTCTGCTTGTGCCTGTGACATGATCAGACAAAGTATTTTCTTACAAAGCCCTACAGTTTATTTAGAATAGCCTTACAAGTAGTATTCAGGACTCAGACACAGTCTGTGTTTAGGTATAGGATGAAAATGTAACTTTTTAGTCAAGCCTTTTGTTAATAGTTTTTTATTAGGTAAAAGAGTAGATCTGGAAGGTCCTCTGGCTTAGATTGTTTTGGTAAACTGGGATTTATTGATGCTGTCCCCCCCCCCACACACACACACGTTAACTCGGGTTTGTTGACAGTGGAGTGGCTGACTACTTTATGTCCCAGGGCTCTCTCATGTCTGCGTTACCTTCTGGCTCTCTCTTTTAGTTATGCTGTCATAGTTAGTCCTGCCGGAGTCCCTGCTTGCACTCAGCATAAAATGTATACTCTTCTTAACCATTAGGGGACACTGGGAATACCTAACAACCTGTGTTCTCTCTCTCTCTCTCTGGCTCCCTCTGTCAGTCTCTCTCTGTTGAATTACATGCCGATCCTGAGAAACCAG
>JAODIB010000001.1:9952979-9968372 GCA_027575605.1 Sciades troschelii | reverse complement strand
GTGTTATCTTTGTCTAATATTTAAATTTATTTGTTTGATCTGAAACATTGTGACAAACATGCAAAAAAAAAAAAAAAAATCAGGAAAGAGGCAAACTTTTTTTTTTTTTTTAAATTTATTTAAAATTTTAACAAATAAATTTTTCCTCCATCTTGAATAGGAACCATGAAAGTTGTTGATCAGGTGTTTCTCCTCCCACTCATCACGTTTGTGTGTGTCTCAGGTGGGTTACCTGGTGGGCAGTAACGGTCAGCCCTTGCTCCCTCAGTACCTGAGTGATTTGGACAGCGCCCTGATCCCTGTGATCCACAGTGGGGCGTGTCAGCTGAGCGAGGGGCCCGTGGTCATGGAGCTCATCTTCTACATCCTGGAGATCATCTCTTAAAGGAGGTTCTCCTTCTGAAATTCAAATCGACCTCATCCCCCCACCATTTGCACTTCAAAGAACTGAATGCTGCAGAAACAGGACGCAGCAGCAGCGCCGTTCCAGCAGATCACCTATGCACCATTTTTACACATGAACCATCTCCAAACATCTCCACTGGAGCCACAGGTTCCAACAACCTCAGAGTTTTGGTGCTTTTTTTGTTTCTCCTCCACTGTGGAAATCTCAAAATGCTGCTGGGAGCAAAGGAAAAAAAAAAAACAGGAACAGAAGGGAAATCATGGAGGTCTTTGATCTTGATGGATGGACGATGGAACGTTCACGTGTCAGCATGTTCTTGGTTCCAAGTGGAACCCTGCTAAGAAGCTTGTACAGAAAGTCTGAGAAAGTAAAATTTTTGATAACCAATGAAACGGAGAGGATTTGAGTTTTAATGTTGGAAGCATTTAAAAATTTATTTCATACTGAAAGCATTTAACACTAAAAATGTTTGTATATAAAATCAGTACAGAATTATACAAGATTCCTGGCTAGCCAGTTAAAATGCTACCTGCTAGCAACTTAAAGGGGCAGTTTGTAATTTTTAGATGTTTCTAAATGTCTAAAAATGGGGGGGGGTGGAACCCACTAAAAACTTTTATTTAAAATCTTACCATGCAGCGAATACTACTGTAGATTCTTCATTTCAGGCTTTTGTTTACATTTTCCTGGCTTGGAAATAAGCTCCGCCCCATGTTGAAACACATCGTACCCTTCCCCCATATCTTTTTGTTAAAACAGAATATACTTGCAGTTCACTTTACAGACAGCAGGGGGAGCCAGCAAACTCTTCCACAAGAAGAGTGCACCTTTAATTTTACACACTACCACACAACAGGAACCTCACGCTGCTAATTTTGCTGCCTTTTTTTTTTTTAAGTCAAATATTAAACAAAATATTTCCGTTCTTTTTTTTTTTTCTCTCTCTTTTGGAACTGTTGCGGCTTAATAACGTTCCCTGAGGGCGGAGCTTAAGATAAATTTGAGGACTTGATTTTTAACAAGACCATATGACTCCATCACTAGTCCGTCTTTTCTTTGATTTAGTTTTCAGATTAACGTGGTTTCTTGGCGAGCTTCTTGGTTACGCAAGATATCAACATTCGCATTGTTACGTTCCGTTAGCATGTTTATACAACTAGCCTTGTTTGCAAGTGAGCGAGCTAGCTAATGTTATCTAGCAATTACATTTAATTGAAACCAGTAGTAACTGATGATTGATTTGATCAAGTTAGGCTTAAGCTCCGCCCCTTTGATGGAGGCATGGGGCTTAAGCTCTGCCCCTGTTGATGGAGGAGTGCTTGGGGAAAACCTTTTGCTCGTTTTTGAAAGTTTAATTTGAAGTAAACATCTCAAATCCGCCACCCTTTCATTGGTTTTTGCACGTAACCAATCAGAGACCTGACTGCTGGGAGAGGGGGAAGTCACATGACACAGAAGTGATGGTGTAAAACCAGGATGTCTGGCTCAGAGTGATTTCTTTACGATTAGCTTTAATCACCAGATGCTTTATTTCAACATTATGGACCTTGGTGTGTGTTTGGTGGGTTTTTTTTTTTTTTGATTTGTAAGTTAAATTTCTCCAAAGCTGGAGTGATGTAGCTTTTTGAGCTGAAGCGTTGGATCAGGAGTGATTGTTGTGTGAGGACGTGTTTACAGAGGGCTCTGGGGATGGATGACTGTTAATGATCATTAAACAGAACCAGGATTTCACAAGTGTTCTGCTAACTGTTTTGACATGCCCCGTCCTTGTCCACTTCCCCTTATGACCCCAAATACGACCCTAACTTCATGGAACATGTCTGGAAACAGGCTTCTGAATTAAATTAACATTTGATCTAAACGCAGTTGTATTGGCTCTACTCTCCTGCGAGAATCAGAAGTTTTAACTGCTTCTGTTCTGCTCTTAATGTCCAGCTAATTCACGAACAACTCGTACACTTTGTCTCAGATCACGTACACCAGTGGGCGAGTTTGCTCCTTGACTGTTTCCATTCACCTATATACCAGTTTACTGATTTAACTGTTTCACTCACTCGCTGGTTAGCAGGTCATGTTGTGGTCAGCAAGCTGGTGTGAGGAGCAGCCAGTGCAGGAATTTGCCAGCTTCCTAATCAAGTAGCAGAATTAGATGATGTTCAGGCAGGTTCCACAGATCTCCATCAGCTAACAAGTTGGTTTGCTGGGTAGCCACCATCTACCAGAATAAGACACTGGGTGTTGTAGACAAACAGATGAATAAAACCCAGTTCAGAAAATTAAAATCTGTTGTTAAAGGTTAACACTTAGCAAGAGCAGTGTGTGTGTTTATTTTGCACTGCATTCTGGGTAAACGGCGTGCACGGGGTCTGCAGGAATAGTGAGCAAGTGAGAGGAAGTTGGCAAGCGCGCATTAAAAACCGGGAATGAATGCTGGTGAAAGGACGAATAAAAACCAGGTCTTTGCAGATTTAGTTGTGTCCTGTCGTGTCTTCGGAGCATCATGTGATCTGAAGTGGACTGTAAATCCCACTTCATCAGAAGAGATGATGGAAAGACTAGTTTTTTTTTTTTGTAAAGAACTGTACTGGGAATAAAGCCATCGTGCAGGAGCTGAGAGTCACATGATAAAGAACTACACAGGGGTGCCATTACTTTTACTTAAAATACTCTAATGATTTCATGACGATGCTTTACTTTGATCGGCTACGAGGTGTTGATGGAGTCAAAATGAAAAACACAATGTTACGAATTCCAGTGTTTTACATTTCAGCTGGACTGGAACATGATTGGAGGCGGGAACAGATTCAGAAAGTTATGTGGTTCTGACCGGTTCCAGTTTCTAACAGACAGCCAATCAGAATCAAGTATTCAAATCAAACGTTGCATTTGTGTTAAACTTCGCTAAACCATTTTTGTTTCAGAGCTGTAGGAAAATTCAAAGTTCACGTTTTCATGACCTTTTGCTTTAAAAACTGTCCGACAAATCCATAAACTAAAAACCCATCTGGAGTTTTTGGATCAGTGTTCCCGAATCGAGTGACTCCGAGACGATCAGCTCTGTTACAGAAACGCGACGAGTTTGTTTTAACGCAGCGTTTAACAAAGAAAATGTTCAGTGTTCATTTTTCCCGCTGATGGAGCTCAAAGCAGCTGTTAGTGTTCACATCTGTCAAAGTTTCATTTCTATTTATTTCCTGTACAAGAAGTTGCCCGTGTGGAGTGTGTTTTTGTTTTATTTTTAAACTGCACAGTAAGCCTGCATGTGTGGGAACTTTGGTCAGAAAGTGTGAAATATAGTTGAGTGAAACACGTTACACACTTTTATACGAAATATTTGGACGTGCGTGTCAGGAGACGGTTCTGAGATTAAATTAAATTAAAGCATTTTAAATGCTGATAATGTGGGTCAAAAAGCTTCAAATGTAAAACGGAGGAAGCCAAAAAGACGCGTTAATGTGCTCCGTTTGTTTTTTTGTCAATAAAATGGAGACTTTATGAGAACTGTATTATATGTAAAATAAAAACCTTCTGAACTTGTGTGTGTGTGTGTGTGTGAGAGAGATCCATGATTTGACATTTTAACAGAAATCATTTTCACGTTGTTTTATAAATGAGGGTCAACAAACACCTTTTAAAATCTACTTCAACCTCAGTTACATTAAATTACTACTTGAATACATGAGAATATTAATTAGGTATAAAATTTGCATAAAGTTATTTGTGCTGTCAAATACATGACCTGTGATTGGGATTCATGCTGTCGTCATATTTATTCATTAATCTGTGTGCTGGAATGCTGCATTTTTCAACTGGAAGTGTGTTCAGACAGCTTGTAAACATGTATAGAGATTTACACAGCTAAAAAAAACAAACAAAAAAAAATTTGATATCAAAACATTCAACTGCAGAATTTTGTCGAAGTCTGTAACTAATTTGCATCGATTCCAGAAAATCTGAATTCATACATGTTTCCATGTCACACAGGTACGTAGGCCATGAACAATCGCTCACCTCTTACGCTGGTGCTTGTGTGATAGTCAGAAACGACGTACACGCACACACTGGTGAACTCCGAGTGAATCCTTGATGAATGATGATGATCCCTCAGTTTAAGGAGAGCAGATGGAAAAATCACAGAAACTAAATATAGTGTAACGTCCATTGTTGGTGGAACATATTGAAAATGGAGCACGACGGGAACGTCAAACTAATAAGAGTCTTCGTTCACATCTGAAGGAACAGGGTGAATTCAGGGAAAATCTGAGAAAGTGGGATTTTTCACTAAAGGTCTTTCTGCTTTTCTTGGGCAAAAATGTGACCGCCTCCCGTTTTCCCCAAATTCACACCACACATTAAGGAGGTTCAAACTAAACACAGGAATCAAAGTTTGACGTTCTGATCACACTCCAAAGCCGAGATCTGAGGATTCCTGTGTTGGTCTTGACGACCTCAATCTGTGGTGTGAATTTGGGGAAAATCGGAGAACGTCACATTGGATGAAGAATCCCACTCTCTGCTGTTTCCCAAATTCACTCTGATCTTAAAGAGGTGAAGATTAAACATGTTAATCCGAGTTTGAGCTTCCCATTGCGGTCCAATGTTTGTTACAATTCTAGAATATACTGAAAATAGGGACCTGGGATCTCCATTTTAGAGCATGACAGGAACATCAACCTGGGATTCCTGTTAGTCTTGACCTCCTTAAGCTGTGGTGTGAATTTGGAGAAAATCGGAGAAAGTCCCCCCCCAAAAAAATCTGGTTTTTGGATGAAAAATCCCACTTTCTCAGATCTTTCCCAAATTCACCCTGAAGCTTAAGGGAGTGAAGACCAAACACGGTAATCCAAGTTTGAGCTTCCCAACACGATCCAAAACCGAGATCCAACGTTTGCAGTAATGAATGGAATATACTGACAATTGGAGCCTTGGCTGTGGAGCATAAACAAGAACATCAACCTTGAATTCCTGTGTTCCTCCAGACCTCCTTAATCTGTGGTGGGAATTTGGGGAAAAATTACATTTCTCACCTTTTTTTTTAAGTGTTTGTGTTTTTTTCCCCTCATTATTACACAAAGCAAACGTCACAAACACCAAAAACTGGACCCAGCATAATTTTCAAAAGATCGTATAAAATGTTTAAAGCTGAATGTTCTAAAGAGGAGGTGAAGAACACAAGCTGGGAGGAAATTTTAAAAGAATGTAACCCAAACGAAGCTCTGAACAAATTTGAAGATTTTCTGTTGCCGGTAGCTGACGGACGCGTCCCCCTCAGGAACTTTACAGTCAGGACCAACCGTACACCTTGGTTAGATCATGAAACCAAAGAGCAAATGAAAACCGCAATACTAACGGGACAGGAGTCTGACTGGATAATATATCGTAGAAACTGTTACCAAGTTAAGTAGAATTAAAAAAAAAAAATGATTAGATTATGAAAAAGACAATGGATATTAAAAAATGATTGTAAAAAAGTATGGAAAACACAATGAACTAATGGGCAAAAATTTTCCTCAAACACCATTGACTCAATTCTTATCATGTGATCACATCTCACCCCTTTAACTTCGTTCATCTCTCACATCCCCCTGATGAGATCAGACCGCCTCTCTGACCTCACGGCCTGGACACTGATTCATCACCTGAACTCTGGTTTGGTGCATCAATCATCAGACCGTGAACTTTATTGCACAGGTCCAAATTAAATGTGAGCAGAACCGAGCCTCAAAAGGGCGATTTGGTCAAAATAAACATTCAGGAGAAACAAAGACTCACCATCGTTAATGCTAAAAGAATTTAAGCATTTATTAAATTCACAAAAACTTTCTACAACAGTCTGAAAAATTCAGCTTTCGGCTTCTTTCATGAAGCTCTCAGAGAAACAGAACATCATCTTCTGCTCAGGTCAATGTTGTCTACACACACGTTTATTTAATCCCAGCTCTCTCTCTGTGCGCGCGTGTGTGTGATTATATATATATATATATAAAAAAGAGCTGAGCATGTGCCACTATTCAGTTCCCACATCAGTGTTTTTTTTTCTCAGAGAAGGAAGCGTGGCGTCTAAAATAAGGGATCATTCAGTTAGACTTAAATATTCCTCCCTACTTAGGAAGCCTATTGCTAATTGGAACAAAGGGGTGACAGTGTAGTGGATTATTGCGATACACTGAATAACTGATTATTGGCACATTTACTTTTACACAAAAAAAGGATCAACAACAACACTGGAGAAAATATTACAACTCTGAAATGGAAGAACAATAAAGTAGTGAAATGAACTCTTGGAAAAAAAAAATCAAAACATTGAAAGGAAAAAAATAATGAAATGTCCAACTTTATTCTAAAAACCTCACTGTGTTTGGAGTCTTTAGTTTAGCACTGAAGTTATGAGGTTAATCTCTCTCTCACACACACACACACACACACACACACACGTTCACTGTGGAGCTGAAATTTTTAGTACTTTTTGCCCCCTTTAGCTTGGACTCCGCCTCCATCTAAGCCCCACCTCCTAAAACTTTAAAGCAGAGTAGATAATGGAGATGAATGAAATTGTGTACAACACGTATAATAAAGATCTGGGTGTTTATTTACATCCTTCCAGCAGGTCAGTACCATTCCACACACACAACGTTTTTACTGGAACGGTTTGCGTTCTCCCAAAAGTTAAGTTTTAGTCTCCATGCTGCGATTTGAAAGTGCTTCAGATAATATCGTGTGTTAAATATCGCAATATATCGTATCATTGATTATCAGTGATGAGTGAAAGCTATTTCTAAGTTGAGTATATTTCCATGGCAACCACTTCACTTGGCAAGACTTGGTCAAGGTTATATACGATCTAAAGTGAAAAAACAGACATCAATAATTCTAATAATAATAAAAACATTGAGTACAAGTGTGTTTGGTTTGAACAGCAGAACATTACGTGTAAACTCAACGAACAGCCTGAAGAGCAACAGAACCCCAACCCCGAAACAACGGCAAAGTGCAAGAAGAGCAGCGGAGGAGTGCGCAAGAGTCTCATCCTGACATTTATAACGTGCCCTTGTCCACTTCCACAGAGTTCAACCATCAAAAAAAAAAAGCATGCGATTTAAAAAGCTTTCAGTTTTTGGAAATCGTGAAGAAAAAACACTGAAGATAAAACGCTTAGAGACGGAAGAGCTGAAGAACCGGAGAAGTTCTCCAACAACACTTTCATTAAAGAACCATCTCTTCACATCAGCAAGCGATTAGTTATTCATAGGTTTGTGACATGGAACTTTAACGACTTACATTTTTCCTGTTTTAGGCAAATTACTTATTTATTATGAATTATAAATCAGAGCAACGGTTTAAAAGTTCGCCAGTGTAAACAAACACGCAGGCAGTTATCCAACAAACGTAAACTGAACAAAAATAATGGCACTCCTTAAAGCCTCAGCTTACTTAAAACACGACAAATTTTTAAAACGACACCTGGGAGTGTTCTGTGAGAAAATTAAACCACCTTCACGACATCATGAACTCGTTTCCACTCTCTGGTCCTGTGTTCGCAGTTACGTACGAATCCTCCAATCCAGCAGGTGGCGCTGTTAAAATTCCACAACCACAGGAAGAAAGTTGGTGAAAAGTGTAAACTCGTTTGCAGGTTTATTTGTACTCGCAGCTGCGATGTTCAGGACATGGAGACTGAAATCCTGACACGACGTTTATTTTTTTTTCTCCGATCACAGCGGTCAGTCGAAGGTCTTCACAGGATGACGTATGCGGAGGGCTTGGAATTGTGGAAGTGGATGATAAGGGTGCGTTAGAAACACAATAGTGGAAGAGTTTCCATACTAAACGCTCTCTCAGCAGTGCTTTTAAGCTTCTGATATAATAAATAAGTGAATTCTCATCATTTCCATTTGCACGAATGTGGATTATGGCTTTGGCGTGTGATGTGAGGTTAAACCCGTGTCTCTCCGTGCAGCAGATTTGCTTTATAGCGTACAGACGAGTTTATAAACCCATTGAGGGAATCGACACAAACAAACACTTTGCATAGATAAATCACTTCAGCGTTAATGTTCCAGCAGCGTTGTGCTATAAAACAGCAGGTTAAATCATCGCAGCACGTCGTGTTCCAGCTCCAGCGATCGCTTTGGTATTAGTGTGGATTAAACATCACGGAGCCACACATTCATCACAAACAGCATCTCAGATTTACACACAAGAGTTCGTAAACATCTATACAGGGGTGTGTGTGTGTGTGTGTGTTCTCCTCCTGATGGTGGGCTGAACGTGTGAACAGACCTCCATGTGGTTCTGGTGTGAAAGTAACATTCTCTCTCAAATTTCTGTAATAAAGGACGAGGAACAGCAGCGTGTCGTGGGTGTGGCACCGCAGCGGATCAGACAGAGTGGAGATCAGACTGACTGAAGAGAGCAGAGACAGAGGAACATCTCAATAACAAGTGTATTAATCATCAGCAGCATTAATTATCTTTATTCTCATTAATAATTAGTTCTAGGAGTCATTTGTGTGAGAGCGCGCGTGTGTGTGTGTGTGTGTGTGTGTGTGTGTGTGTGTATCCATCCTTATTCACTGAGGGAAACTAACTCAAGTAGTGGATTGTTCAGAGTCAATAAGGCGCTATAACGGTGTGTTATGAGTTCTTATGATACTGACGTGTGATTGGTCCAGAACCAGCCAGCGCTCGGTGATCGTCTGCACGTCCTGACCACTCAGCGGCTCTCTGAGACGAACCCTGACCTCTACACGACCTCCCGTGGGCTTCCGGCCATCCATCACCTAAAAAAACCACACACAATCAGGACTGCAGTAATCTCGTGAGTCAGTGAATCAGTATGTGAGCCAGTCAGTGATTCAGTCAATCAGTGAGTTGGTGAGTCAGTCAATGAGTCTGTTAATGAATCTGTTAGTGAGTCAGTCAGTTGACAGGTTTCTGTGAGAGTGAATCAGGGAGTGAGTGAATCAGTGAATCAGTCAGTGCTCACCTCCACTATCTCACGCACTTCACTCTCAGTCTCCAGTTTATCCAGTTTAATATGAGCTGTTCCTACAGGTTTATCACTCCTCAAGAAACCACTGTAACACACACACTAAATTTCAGGAGTGTACTAGCTTACAAAAGGCATGCATATTTATTTGTTATAAAAATAATATACATTTATTGCATAAAGTGTGTGTGTGTGTGTTGTACAGCTGAAATCTTGGAGCCTCACCCTTTATGAAACACTTCCAGTTTGAGGCCCTTGGACTGTATCAGTCTCCTGAAGCCGCGGTGGTTGCGGTTGATGTTTAAGGTGAAGCTCTGGTTGTACTCTACAGCGCCAAAACGACAAGCGGGTTTAAATAATGCACATTAAAAAGCAACGGGTCACATTATTTAACTAATCCAACCAAATCAAGTAAGTGCCAGGTTTTATAATTAAACTGCAGAAAAGTTAAGAACCAGTTTACAATCAGCAGGAAGGGAATCTGTTCAAACCCCAGCTTGGGCGAGATCTGATCTCATCATGGTGATGTTTAGTTTTCTGTATAAAACGCTGAAATCGGTGACACTCACCAGGACTGTTGGTGTTTTTAATCACTGCAGTTTTGTGTCTCTGAGGCTGATCCTGGAACAGACCACATCTTTTACATCATCACCACATCATCATGTGGCTTAAAAGTCATTTATAAAATCAATTAATTTATTTTCAAGTTCATTAAATTCATGTGACTGGAGATTTATCTGTATAAAGTAATGCAGGTCTACAAATTAAAAATATAAAATAAAAGTATTTTGTGACTAAACTGAGCCATTTAATCAGCAGTGTTAATATTTTTGGGATAGGACTTCGGGAGAGCTCATCACTCCAGTCCAAAGTGAATTTCCTGATGTGTGTTGGAGACGCTCACCGAGCTCGGGTAGGGAAACTCAAACCTTACGTACGCGTCCAGGTCGTTCGATGCCACGCCTTATGGACACAAATGAACAAAAATAAGAATTAAAAAAAAAAAAAAAGGTGCATTACAGTCTTCTTTTGGAGAAAGACCACTTTAAAATCACACTGAAGGACACGAGGAGTTGTTTAATTTATTGCACATTTTACTACCAGACAATTTATTCCTTTAATTTTGATCAGTTTGAGGTCGTAAACACACAGAGATCAGACGCACCGTGAGGAGCAGGAAGATTCATTCCTTTTATGATCATCACCACCATATCAGTGCTGCTGAGCTCCGGAAATATCCTTCAAAACACACACACACACACACACACACAGAGAGAGAGAGAGAGAGAGAAAAAAAATTCAGACCCTTTTACACCACGGCTGAGCCGAGAGTTACCGGAAACACCGTCTCTCCTCCTCGATCATGCAGCATAAAGGAATAAAGCACCAAGAGATTTTCAATTACATTTCCCAGAATGCACTGCAGCCAGGAAACGTGATTATTGTCTTATGGAATATCTGAAATTTACTCTAGAAACAGCCTTAATTCTAAAATATTAATCTGTTTGAGAGTATCAAATTTGTAAAAAAAATACTCCATAATGAAAAAGAGTTTCTCACAGAGTTTTGTAAACATATTAAAAAGTAAAATAAATAAATTTATAAATCAGTTAATGCACTCTCCGGTCATTTTTATTGATTAATTTAATCCCTTTTCGAGGGCGTGTGGACCGTAACACAATGAGTGAGGAAATGTGGGAGAAAAAAAAAAAAGGGAAAAACACATTTTAAACATTATCCATGAATGAGATCAGTTTTTAAACAAATTATAATACATCAATTAATAAAAAAATATTTTACAATTATATAGAATCTATAACTATAAAAATAGGATAATAAAAACAGAACAAATTTCTATATTATTTATAATCACAGAAATTAGTTTATTAATTGCACAATTGTGAATTTTTAACACATGATGACCAAATACGAAGCAACAGTTCTAATAATTGTGAAATTGCAACTCACAATAGTTAAGGTCGTGGGATATTAACTCTCAATTGCGAGATAAACATTATATCATTGTAAACATGTTCTGTCATTTATCCAACCATAGCAAGACAAGACATAATATAGAAAATGTTTTGTTCACTTTTACAGACAAACCATTAGGGAGATTAATTTTATTACATCTATTACTTCAAGAGATAACCATGGACTGTTTCGACCGGACAGCCATGTTAATCAATTATATAATGGACAAGGCAAGGTCTATAAGCCATAACACAATTGTTCACACTTGTAAAACATCAAATAGTTTAACAGTTGCACATTCATAAAAATTCACACAAAGAAACAGGCAATATATAACACAGTATGAATGGTTAATAACAATTAGAGAAGAAGCAGGTTTAGGACGAATCAAAATCACCTCTAAATACAATATCTGGTCACATTTTACTCCAATTTGAAATATATATATATATATATATATATACACACACACACACACACACACATACAGTTGTGGTCAGAAGGTTACATACAGTGACATGAATGTCATCTTGGATATGAATGTCACTGCAATATTTGGGCTTTCAGTAATTTCTTTGAACTGTTCTTCTGTGGCAGAATGATTGTACAGCATACATCTTTAATAAAAAGAACACTAGAATTTGGTGCACAAGTTTTAGTTTTCTTTGGGTTTTCTGAATTCAACACAGGGTCAAAATTATACATACACGGTTGAAAATTTACATACACTCACTTAGATTATTCATTCAGAGGTGCTGAAACTTCCAAAATGTCTCTCATATCTTACCAAGGCTGAGGTCTCTTAACTTCCTGTTAGTGATCATGATTGACTACAGCTGGTAGCTTCTCTGTGCCGTCATAAAAAGGGTTTGTTTACAGCACTCGTTGGATTGACCAATACACAGTAAAATGGGAAAGTCCAAGGAGCTCAGTGCAAATCTGAGAAAGAGGATCGCAGATAGGGCAAGCTTTAGCTTTGTGATTATGCTGCCAAGTCGTCACCCATCCGTCCCACTGTGAGGGTTCTAATGTTGGACTGGTGGATTGCTACCTCTACCTTGGGCATCCAGACTTCCCCCTGCAGAAACTGCTGCTCTCACCAACCTTCTTTAGAGTCTGGATGCAGACCTCTAAACCCTCACTCTTCTGTCAGAGAGCTAACTAATATACACATCACAAATAATACACACTATTACTAATGATGGAGGAAGAGTGACTGACATACTGAAGAGTGACCTACTGTGCTCAACACATTAAACAAGCTGAATGTTTGCCATGATAAATGACCTATCTACCGGAGTCAAAGATTTTTTTGATATTAACTCTGATCTGACATGGATGACCTCTGCTTGGTGTCTTTTGTACAGGAAAAAGGCATTCTTTGAGAAAATGAAAATGCGACAGAAGTGAAAAATACAACAAAAACAACAGTATAAAATTGTGTGCATGTCAGAAATTCTATTCCAGTGGTATGCTTGGGACATATAAATATACAACTCTATCTGATCACTTTCATGTACAGTAAATAGCACATTTGGAATCACCAATCAGAATGATTTTTTAATGTAAACAAATGTGTGCATGTAAATGTAGCTAATGACATGTCCTTGTTCAGATCAAGCAATGACCATATTGGGTTTATTATCAAAGGAGTTTTTTATTTCCACTGAATTATTATAAGGTTGCAGTGTGTTATATTCCTGAATGTTTGCATATACCACTTTTATACAGCTTAAATATACTTTTTTCTGTCTCTTTTCTATTAAAGGGATTTATTCTCAAACTTATTTTAAGTAAAAGTAGTTGCAGATTTCAAAAATGAAACTTTCATTTTCAGAGACCAAATAGTGTTTAAGAAAAATGAATTTTCTTTAAAATGCCCGATGGGCTTGACGTGCAATGACGTGACATCCGGTTAGCAGTCGCTTGGAGCAACTCTGCTGTTTATATTCTCGGTTTACATCATAGTTTTGCTAGTTTTTCAAGTATTTTACTGAATTTATCAGTTTTTAAATAAGCATGCCTCATTGTGTAGCATATAAATGCCACAATGATGTTAAAAAGAAAGCACAAGCTGGAACTACACTGCATTTCCACAGAGAAAATGCAACGTGTGCTTACTCAGCTGTAGTAAAGTGTCACTGACAGAAACTGGATCAGACATGAGACCTTGATTGTAAAAGCTTTTTTTTTTAAACACATGATCTACAAATAGTGTGTGTATGTGTAGTGTGCATGTAGCGTGTATGGCTGCGCACTCTAAAATCTAGGTTTAAAATGGCTCAACTCGCAGCACGACATAACACTTCACACTCTAAAATCTTATTTTTTACATGATCTACATGGTGCTAAGTAGATTAACAGAGAGTGTAACGTGGTTTAAAACAGAGATTTTAGAGTGTGAAGCACGCAGCATGACATGACACTAAGTTTTTCTCACAAAACTCCATTCATTTGAATGGGGGAAAAATGAATAGAAGTGAATGGAGGATCAATGAAAAGAAAGGAAAAGATGAATGCAAGTCAGAACTGATTGCATGTATGTGTCAGGGCAGTTGGCCTGAGGTATCACATGAAGTTTGGTGCATCTCTGATGAAGCATGACTGAGCAGGACTGTTTGATTCGTAAGCCCCTTCATTCTCTATGGGAAAAAAATGACAGGAAAACAACAAGAACGAGAGAACAAATGCATCGATCCAAAAGCTGTATACAAGCGCACTACACTGGTTCAGGATGCTGTTGATCCTGTTTAAATTTTTTATTTTTTTTTATTTTAGACAGCAAAGTGTCATGTCACGCTGTGAGTTGAGCCATTTTAAAATGAGATTTTAGAGCATGCAGCCACACACACACACACACACACACACACACAATCTGTAGATTATGTAAAAAAGATTTTGCAGTGCAAGGTCTCATGTCTGATACTGTTTCTGTTGGTGATCCTCTGCTACAGCTGAGCAAGCACACTTTACATTTTCTCTGCGGAAATGCAGTTTAGTTACAACTTGTGCTTTCTTTTTAGCATCATTGTGGCATTTATATGCTACACAATGAAGCATACTTATTTAAAAACTGATATATTTGGTAAACATACTTGTAAAACTAGAAAAACTATGATGTAAGCAGAGAACATAAACAGCTGAGTTGTTCCAAGTGACCACTACCTGACATAACTGCACCACCGCAGGAAGCCCATCTGACATTTTAAAGAAAATTAATTTATCTCGAACACTTTTTGGTTTCTGAAAATGAAAGTTTAATTTTTGAAATCTAAGACTAATTCAGCATAAAATAAGTTTGAGAATAAATCCGCTGGAGGATCCCTTTAACCATAATTAACTGTCAAACAGTTGGTACTGTATTCTTGGGGTTGAGTGCCTCGTCTTTACTCCTCCAAACATACCTCTGGTCATTGTGGTCAAATAACTCAATCCTTCTTTCATCTGCCCATAAAATTTTCATCCAGAAGACTGTTTCTTTGTCCATGTGGTCAGCTGCAAACTTTAGTCGAGCTTCAAGGTGTGGATTTTGGAGCAGTGGCTTCTTTCTTGGATGGCAGCCTCTCAGTCCATGGTGATATAAAACTCCACTTTACTGCAGACAGTGTTCCAGAAGCTTCCAGTTAACAGCAGGTCTGTGCCCTGGTGGGTTCCTGGTTTGTACCTGACCATCTGAGCCAATTTGCTCTCAGCTGAGGATGACAGTTTGGGTCTTCTTCTAGCAAAGTGGCTTCCAGCAAACCCTTTTTATGTTGGTACAGAGAAGCTACCAGATGTAGTCAATCATGATCACTAACAGGAAATTCAGAGGCCTTGGCAAGTTAAAAGACATTTTGGAACTTTCAGCATCACTGAATGAATAATCCAAGTGTGTACATATATTTTTGACCCTATATGTATTAATTTGACCCTGTGTTGGTTTCAGAAAAACCAAAATAAAGTAAAAACGTGCACCAAATTCTTGTTTTTTTTATTATTAAAGATGTATGTTGTACAATCATTCTGCTACAGAAAAAGAAGAGTTT
>JAODIB010000001.1:9540258-9553624 GCA_027575605.1 Sciades troschelii | reverse complement strand
GTGCTTTACTTACTGCACTCTTCTTCACTTCACTGTTCTACAGTTTTTCAATACATTTAGATAACAACCAACTACTGCATGTCTACCTGGGGTAACTATTGTCTGCCCTCTACTCTGGGTTTAAATTGCTGCCTTTGCATTGTGACCTTGAGCAGCTGTTGAAATGGCGGGACCAATGAAGGGACCAGGGACCACATGGCTATGAAGTGGAGAAAGGGGAGGAGGGCTGTCCTTACCGCTTAGACATCTGTGACACTGTCTGCCTCTCTCTGGAGCCGATCCAGACCTTCCTCTGCTCTTGCACTACCCCACAACCACACCCTTCTTCATCATACCCCTGAAATATGACCTCTCAAAACCCCCAAATAGTATGTCAGCTCATAGCATGGCATAGGTGTAACTAGGCTTATGACACGCGACTGCTAAAACTAGCACTGAAATACTGCTTCAGGAAATAGTGTTAAGACTACATCAGAATAAATGCACCATACAACTCCCTCTGACATAAATATTAATTTATCTTCCACATAATGCAACAAAGACTGAACTGGAGTCCATATTAAGCTCTAAATCTGTACTGAAATCAAACTAATAAAAAGCCAAGCAGCCCATTTATTGGAGCATACCCCATCATGGAACATCAAGCAAATGTTTCTCAATTTTGTACAATAGGGAGCAAACCAAACTCCTAAATCTGTTCCCAAATAAATGCACTAAAGAAATAAAACCAGCTAAATAAAACCAGCAAGCTGTTAGGGTCTCATGACACTGAACTAACTTCATCTACTGTACCACTGTCAGCTGGAATCTGCCCTGGGGCACAGTCCAATTAGTACTTCACACTATAAAAGCATACAGTGTTCCTTATAACAAGAGATAGTAAAGAACTAACCTACAGCATCAGCTCAGATAAGTTACACTATTGCCTTATGGCATGATTTGTGTTTTTAAATCTTTCTCTATTTTAACACACAAGCATATGTGAATCCCTTTCAGACAATAAGGTCAGTATTCAGAGCTACTGATTTCCATCCATTCTCTACAGCACTTATCCATCAAGATCATGCAGGAGCTGGATCCAATCCCAGCTGACTTCGGGTGAGAGGCAGGGTTCACCCTGGGGAGGGCGAAAATCTATCATAGGGCTAACACAGAGACAAACAACCATTCACACTCACACCGAGGGGCAATTTAGAGTTGACCTAATCTGCATGTAATTGGACTGTGGGAGTTAACTGGAGCACCTGGAGGAAACCCATGCAGGCATGAGGAGAACATGTAAACACACAGAAAGGCCCCAGTTAGCTGGCAGGTTTGAACCCAGAACCTTCTTGTTATGAGGTGACAGTGCTAATCCCTGCACCACCCAGCTGCTAAAGTCCAAGAATTCTGTCAATATTTATATAAGGAAAGTTAATTGCATCCAGAAATTAAGATTAAACTTGCTTGTGCTGATTTTTATAATAATGTGATGTCAAATGGCAACTGTTTGCCAAATTTTTCTTGAGTACACATGCTTGAATTTGGGCTTTCCAATAGTATCTAGATCACTACCTTTAAGCACCAGCACTTGCCATTAAGCATAGATAGATAGATAGATAGATAGATAGATAGATAGATAGTGGAGACTGAAGGTGAAAGTAGTTTATTTTTATTTTTTTGCTGGTAATACATCCAAAAAAATCATAAAAGCAAGAAACCGTTTAAATATAAAAATATTTAGATGAACGCAAAGTTCAAACTAGCATTCTTAGAAGAAGAAGAACAAGCCTTTATCACATGTACGCTCAAGCACAGACGTAAGCACACAGTGAAATTCCTCCTCTGCATTTAATCCATCTGAAGCAGTGAACACACATATGCATACAAGTGAGCAATGAGCACACACCCATACCCAGAGCAGTGGGTAGCCATGCTACAGTGCCCAGGGAGCAGTTGGGGGTTAGGTGCCTTGCTCAAGGGCAAGTCAGCTCAACCTTCAGGCCATGGCTGCCCCATGTTAACCTAATTGCATATCTTTGGATTGTGGGGGAAACCGGAGCACCCAGACGAAACCCACACAGACACAGGGAGAACATGCAAACTCCACACAGAAAGGCCCCCGTCAGGGCTGTGAGGCGACAGTGCTAACTACTGCACCACCATGCTGCCCATTACTTTATATTGTTGCATGATGTCATGTCAGTGGGGTCATGAAGCAGCACCAAGATAAGAAGTTCTGGACTTCATCCACACCATGTGACATGATGTGACAATTACTACTAGGACAAATGAAAAGTCCTAGTAGTAATTGTGACATTAAATACTGGAAATTTTGTTTAAAAATATGGCTCTCTCCCTTGTTATTCAGCAGCTTATAATGTAGGGGCCTTTCACTGACATGACATGTTTTTATTCATCACGCAACGTCCGCCATATTGCTGGGCAAACAAAGAAACAGCCATGGCAGTTAATAATGAAAATCCAGATGACTGCAGTCAGTACAATCTCTCTGAAACAATTCAAAGTTTAGATTTTTAACCAAAAGCTGAAACATGCAGGCATCACAGAGCCATATAATTTACCAACAAATGTATTTATTTATTCTGCACACTGTGCTCGCACTTGCTCTCTTTTGTGCTGTGTGTGTGCGCGCGCATGTGTGTGCATTCATGTGTATTCACTGCTTCAGGTGGGCTAAATGTGGAGGAGGAATTTCACTATGCTTGAGTGTATATGTGACAAAAAAAATAAAGGCTTCTTAATTTATTCACAAATGTATTTATTCCACTTGAAAAGTGTATGGCAAATCAGCTACCATATTTGGGACACTACGACATCCTGAACTATTTAGTATTTGGAATTTCTAAATACATAGCTGCTAAAGGATTACAAAAGGACAGATGCCTACCAATATTTCAAGGCAGGTTTCGTCCATGCTAGAATGCTATGGGGAATTTCTGATCAAGAAAAATACCTCATGATAAAGGTAGGCTCAAACATGGACTTCTAATAATAATAAACAAGCCAGGGCCTAGATCTAGCTGTCAGAGTGCAGGTATTTATGGATGCAAGCGCAAGGGAGACCAGGGGCTTTTCAAACAACACACTGAGCCATATCAAGGAGCAGGAATCATGCTCAGGGAATGAGCTAGGCTGAGTATGCACAGAACTCAGCAAATGGCACAACAAAGGGAAAACAATGAAACGAGGTAGAGACTAAATGTCCCACTGGTCATACATGGAAGGTCAAGTGGAAATCAAAATGGCTTGGTAAAGTTAGTCATAGGACACTAAACGATACTTTGCAAGGTTAGGAAGTGACAGCTGATCTTATATAGGCATGATGGTGATTGCTGGATGAGAGACAGGTGGTGTGATTAATAGTCAGGTGACAGAGGGCACTATGACTGTTGTAGTCCAAAGTGGCCATGTTTGGAGACTGCTCCAAACTCATGTTTTCAGTGTCATTGCTGACAGTGCAACTATCTTTCTTGGTCACTCTCTCCTTCTAGGTGCAGGTTAAGGTGTTGGCTGTGGAATTCTTGTGTAATGCTTTTGATTTCTCACGTTCAATATGTCCCTGGAGTTCACTCAGCTTTGTTCCTCTGGGTCATAGCCCTCCCAATCTACCAGGTATTTCAGTTGACCCTGTCTGTGGTGGGAGTTTAAGAGCTTATTTACCTGGTAGATGGGTTTGCCCTTGATGTTAGGGGAGGGGGGCTCTTGGTTGGGTGTATTCATGGCTAGGGGACCTTGTGTGGCTGGTTTTAGGCAGGAGACATGGAAGGTAAGTGCCATTCTGTTGTGAGGTGGGAGTTCTAGTCTGTAGGATACCTCGTTGATCCTGTGCAGTACCTTGTATGGGCCAATATAATGTGCTTGCAGTTTCTTACATGTTAGGTTCCCTTAAATCTTTCATGGAGACCCATACCGGGTCTTCTGGAGCATATTCTGGGCTCTCACTTCAGTATTTGTCTGCATATTGTTTATACTTGGCATTTACTAGCTCCAACCTCTGGTAAACTTCCTCCCACACCTGCTGCTTTCTTTTGAACCAGGTGTTGACTGCTGGTAACTGGGTGCATTTGTCATCCCACGGGAACGGGGTGGTTGATAGCCGAATATGCACTGGAATGGTGTCAACTGAGTCATGGAGTGCTTGAGCAAGTTCTGTGCATACTCGGCCAATGGGAGAAACTGTGCCCAGTGCTTTTGATTTCTCATGCAGAATATTCTCAGGAAACAACCCACCTCCTGATTGACACATTCCACCTGGTCATTGGACTGTGGGTGGTATCTGGATGTGAGGCTTACTGACACTCCTAATTTTTTCATAAAACTGAACCAAAGCCGGGAGACGAATTGAGGACCCTTACTATGTCCTTGGGGATACCAAAATAGTGGAAGACATGACTAAATATTAGTTCAGCTATTTGGAAAGCAGTGGATAGACCAGGTAGTGGGATGAGTTGGAGCACTTTGGAGAATCTGTCAGTGATTACGATGATGGCTGTGTTACCTTGTGATGGTGGTAAATCCATGAAGAAGCCTGTGGCAATGTGTGACCAGGGTCTCTGAGGCACTAGGAGAGGGTATAGTTTCCTGGCAGGTGGAGCACATGGTACCTTGGCCTGAGCGCACACTGAACATGAGGAAACAAAATGATTTATTGGTGGGAGAACATGATGAGAACATTATTGTTCCTGATGAGTTGGTATGTGCGGCGACTGCTGGGATGACCAGTGGCAGGGGAAGAGTGGGCCCAGATGATGAGTTTCCCTCTGAGGTCAGGTGGGACATGTAGGAGTCGGGGGGGTTCTTGGGAGGGTTTGAGGTTTGTGACTGTTGAATTTCTTTATCAATGTTCCAAGTAATGGCTTGTACAAAATATTCTGGTGGTAGTATGGGAGTTGATTCAGAGGTACGGGGTGAGGGGTTATGGATTCTAGAAAGAGCATCAGCTTTAGTATTTCTGGAGCCAGGGCAGTAGGATATTCTGAATTGGAACAGAGTGAAAGACAGAGCCCACCTGGCTTGCCGTGGGTTCAGATCTTTTGTGGTCTTTAAGTATTCTAAGTTTTTATGGTCGGTTAGGATTGTGAATAGGTGCATGGTGCCTTCCAGCCTGTGTCTTCACTCTTTCAAAGCTAGTTTTAATGGCTAGGAGCTCTTGATTACCACTGTCCTAGTTCCTCTCTATAGGTGTGAGCTTCTTAGAAAAGAAGGCGACTGGGTGCAGTTTGGGTTTATCCCCGAAGTGCTGAGAGAGCACCCCTCCTATTCCTGTTTCAGATGCATCTACCTCTGTGATGAATGGTTTGGTAGGGTCTGGATGTTGTAAAACCAAGGAGCCAAGGTGAATGCTGCCTTGAGCCAGGTGAAAGCCTCCTCAGCTGATGGGTTCCACTGGAGACAATATGGTCTGTTCTTTAACAGAGAGGTTAGGGGAGTGTACTGAAGTCCCAAATGAAGCACCAATAAAAGTTTGCAAAGCCCAAGAAGCATTGCAGTTCCTTAACTGATGTTGGTGTGGGCCATGATGTGACTGCTGAGACCTTTGCCTGGTTTATGCTTACTTCCTCGGAACTGATTATGTACCCTAGAAATGAGATTTGGTTGACATGAAATTCACACTTCTCTGCCTTGACAAAGAGATGGTTCTCAAGCAGGCAGCATAGTACAGACCTGACATGTTTTACATGACTGTCTTTATCTGGGGTGTAAATCAGGATATAGTCAATGTAAGCAATTATGGCTTTCCCTAGCATGTCCCTTAAGATGTCATTTATCAGACAGTGGAAGACACTTGGTGCCAAAGAAAGGCCATGAGGCATGACTAGGTAAGGCATGGCCGGTGGTGGTGCTAAAAGTCATCTTCCATTTGTCCCCCTCTCAAATTTGTACCAGGTTGTAGGCACTGCAATGGTCCAGTTTGGTAAAGATCTTAGCTGATCTTAATTGTTCTAAGGCAGAAGGCACCAGAGGGAGTGGCTATAGGTACTTAACACTGATTTTCTTTAGTCCTCGGTAATCAATACAGACCCGGAGACCTCCTCCCTTCTTTTCAACGATAAAGAAGTTTGCTGACACTGGAGAGGTAGATGGTCTGATGTAACCTTGTTTCAGTGCCTCTTGTACATATTCTTCCATACCAGCTTGTTCCTTTAGGGACAATGGATAGATTCAGCTGTGAGGAGTCATCATGCCTGGGAGGAGGTTGATGACACAATAATGGGGATGATGGGGTAAGCCACATGCTTTACCTTTGCTGAATAACTCTTTCAGATCAAGATAACAGACCAGAACATTGTCAAGAGAATTGGGTAGAGGGCTTTCCACAGAGGTAGATGAAATGGCTAATTGAGGGAGTTGTAAACAATTCAGAAAACATGCTGATGACCATTGTATGATGTCCTTTTTCTGTCAGGAGATTAAGGGGTCATGGAGTTGAAGCCAGGGGTACACTAGAATGATGTGATAAGCTGTTTGGGTGATGAACAGAGAAATGTGCTCAGAATGAAGGGCCTCCACCTAAATCTGGAGAGGAGCTGTGCGAGTGGTGATCAGTCCATCTCCAATGGGACCCCCATCAATTGTCTTTATTTTGATTGGTCTCTGTAGGGTGTCAATGGAGAGGTTGACTTTTTGGACAATTGAGCAGTTGATGATTTCATTCTACCCCTGAATTATAGGTGCAGAGAGGACATGGGTCAAGTCTGGCAGCTTCAATAGCACTGGTAATTTAAAGTATTGTGTTTTAGAGCTGATTACAGAACTCACTGGGCTGGGTTGATTGCTAACTTGATGGGACAGAGCTCCCTGAGGTAGGTGGACAGGGCATTTAGCAATGAGCTGGCTGGATTCTCTGCAGTAGAAGCACAGACCTTCTCGCCATCTTCTTTCTCTCTCTGATCATTGTAAGTGTATGAGAAACCTCCATGGGAGTCAGCGTGTTCATGGTAAGAGAAGGTGTTGATGGTAACAGTGAGGGCCTGTTCATGATTAGGTGGTCCAGACGAAGTGCTAAGTCTAGGGACAGATGTTCGTCACAGCAAGCCAATTCGCTCAGCACTTCTGGATGCAACCCTTGGCAGAAAGTGGCTTTTAACGGAGGTTTGTTCCAACCACTGCCAGCAGCCACTGTGCAAAAGTCCAGGGTGTACTCTGTGATGCTTCTGTTACCTTGTTTAATTGTTAGGAGACTTTCACTGACCTCTATTTCCTCAAGTTCATGATCAAACACTCACTTTAAAAGTTCCAGGAAACGATCGTAGGACGTGGTGTGTTCACCACCACACTCCCACACAGTGCTAGCCCACTGTAGAGCTTTGCCCATGAGTAAGATGAGAAATTTTGCAATCTTCTGTTCATCAGAAACCCCAAAGAGTGACAAGAAGTACAGGGAGCATTGGAACAGAAATCCTTTACACTGTGATGCTTCACCCAAGAACTTTTCTGGTAGAGGAATGAGCTGAGCTGTGCTGGCAGGGGATGCAGGGCATCTGAGGAGGGCCTGCAACATTACAGTAGCAAGGTGTGCCATTCTGGTGTTGAGGTCGCCGAGCATCTTCTGATGTTCACCTGACAAGTGCCCCTGAGCATTGAGTGCCCTCTGCTTCGACTCTTCTGCTGCATCCATTGGTGGTGAAGTATCCTGTCAGAGTGCAGGAACTCTGCACTCTGTAGAGTGCAAGTGCAGGGGAGACTGGGGGCTTTGCAAACAGCATGCTGAGCCATATCGAGGAGCAGGACTTGTGATCAGGAAACAAATGGGAGTTGGTCGATCAGCAAACGGTGCACCAAAGGGAAAACACAACCAAGGTCTAGACTAAGCATAAATACTGGTCATACACAGAAGGCCAGGTGGAAATTGCAATGTCTTGGTAAAGTTAGTCACAAGACACTAAACAATACTTTGCGAGGTTAAGAAGTGAGAACTGAGTTTATATAGGTGAGATGGTAATTGCTAGATGAGAGACACGTGGTGTGATTAATAGTCAGGTGACCGAGGGCGTTGTGACTCCTGGGGCTTGTAGTCTGGAGCGGCCATGTTTGGAAGCTGCTCCGAACTCATGTTTTCAGTGCCATTACTGGCACTAGCATATTTTATGGTGTTTAGCCTTGTCTACATTATTAGTACATAAGAAACTGATGCTAGTCAAGCCAATCATTATGTATAATAAAATGTATCGCGTCCAGAACCCACCAGATATACATTTTAATGTTGCACAGAGCTTTCACACTAACCTGATTATTAAATGTTCTCCACACACACAGGAATACTTTGTTGGCATTCAGTCTTCCTGTTTAAATGCAGCTCACCATTTTTCTCATCTTTCTGGGTTCACTGGGAAGCAGTGAAAAGTTTAACTAGGCTTATCTCCACATCTGTTATTACATCCAAAAGCATTACAGGTCTCTTGCATTGTTCTTTTAGATGTAACTTCTACAAGTTTACCTGTAGATGTTTACTGAATTGGGCTCACAGTCACTCGCGCACACTTGTTTCGGTCGTTGTCCAACACAAAGCTTGCCTGGCAATATGACCACATAAACAAATCCGTAGTTATGATGGTCATGTGAAAGGCCCCTATACCACTTGATCCAACACATTCTATTATTTTGTATCTTTGTATACAGCACTCTGACAGACTAAAATAAGGTTATGAAATTGAAATATGTACGTACATACGATATAAGCTATTTTATCATGCTTTGCGCAAATTAATGAAATAATGGCAATGTTTTTGTTATTTTGGTACACTCTCCTGTTAAAAAACCAAAACATTTAGAAAGATAAAATGACTGAGCTGCCATGCTTACAACTCACTTGATAAAAATATTTGTCTGGCATGCTTGACACTGGAATTTGCTGTTCTGATTGCTACTTGTTTGTTAGTTAAATCCTTAAGATTTATCTTCACTCACACATTCTGCTCTCTGCTTAATGAAGGTTATGTTGACCAGTAATTTATTTCTTCCTTTCATAAGACTATGATCCTGACAGGTGATGTAATGGTACATAATGTGTCTCTTCTTTCATACAGTTGTGTTGTCTAAACTAGTGATGTAATGCTTCATCACCCATTTATGTTATACATAGATAACTTGGCTTCATCAATTAAATCATCATCATCCAATCACATAGCTACAACACACTATTGAGTGTGAATATATATATATATATATATATACTCATGTTTGTCAGTTGAGAAGCATCTTTGAACAGCTGTGTCTGTGACTGTTTGCTTCCGGATATCTGTGGGGTAGAATTTCTTAGGCGGCAGAGTTCTACATTCCTAGATCATACTTTGTCAATTCAACCTCCTTCAGTACAGACAGATCAAAAACTATCATCACTTGAAGTCAATTTCAAGTTAAATTAAAAGTTAAATTTGGGACATACCTCTGTTTATATCAAACTGCACCCTGTGTGCATAATTCTCACGTAACTGTCTGAAGAGAGCTCAAGTCTGTAGTTATGTCTGAGGACTGAATACTGATGTATGCAATTTCTGTATTAATCAACTCTGAATATGGGCCTGAAACCGGAATGCAGTTCTTTCAGGGAGAAGAGGCAGAAAACAAATTGAACCATATTTTTAAAAAATAAAATACACACACATTTATCTGATATTTGGGAAACGTCATTAGAATTACAAATCGGACTAGTCAACAGCATACAAGAAAGAGAGAGAGATGGTAATGGGGAAGGGACTCTGTGACTTGGGGGATTAAAAACTTGAAGCTTGAATGCCTTTGTGATATGGTGGCACATAACTTTACGCTTACATCAAGTGGAACAAAAAATAAGCAAAACCTTGCTGAGTGACTGTCTGTGCTCCAGGATTAAGGAAAACCTTTCAGAAACTTCCAGATGTTCTGAGATTATAGTGGAAAACTCTAACAGTAAACATCAGTGTATAAGACACAAGGCAAAGTTGTGCAACACACCAGGAACTTGACCTGAATTGACTCTGTATTGACCACTTGGAATTGTTTATGAGCATCATCAGTAAATAAAAAAAGAGCAGCATGTCGAAGTCTTCATGATATGATGTATGATATTTCAGCTCTTAAAACTGCGTGCCAAATAGCAGCAGAAATCGATAACAGGAAAATGAATCAGTTACAGCAGTTTTAATCGGTGCTTTATAACTGTGCAGAGGTTTATTGTTGTGCAGTGCTGTAGTTAATTTTTATTAAAATTAAAGTCAATTTTATTGAGGGGAGAAGAAAATATAATGTAACATAATAGGATGTTTTAGCTTTCTGAGTTACCCTGGCAATCCTGCAAAAGTACAGTAATTCATAGTCAGAACCTGGGTCTGGGTTAGAATTGGTGGGAAATTGTACACACCAGCTTTTGGTATGAAAAGTCTGACTGTATGTTAACTGGCAGATAGTGTATGCATGAAAGAGTCTGATAACACCCTCAAAGAAGAAAAAGGATTCATGATGGAATTTTAGTTTTTTTTTTTTTTTTTTCGGTCTGAACAGGTATTTATGCCAGCTAGTGACAGTGTTCATGAGTTTCTCCATATTTTTTTGTATTTAAACCTGGTACATTGGGGGTTGTGATGAGTAAGTGATTTATGTGATCATTTTCTCAGTTGATGCACCGGTATGGGTTTTATTTAGCATGCTAACACCACCTGGTTCATGGCAATCATTTGAGAACAAACTACACATATTAGATGATAAAACACATGATATACAATACAGGATGACGGGGGCAGCCCTTTACCCTTTCAAACAGACTTTTCTATTCTTTTTCCCTTTTCTATTCAGAAAAGAAGTCTACATGTTGACTGGAAGGAACCTGCAGCTGAGAGAGGGAGAGCTAATGGTTGCACTATTCGTCCACGATTATAAAACTTTCTCTGAAGCTCATTTTGTCCTGAGATAAATTGACTTGGTTTGCTTTTTAAAAGCCAACCTTAAATTGATCCAATATATGGATTCTAAATTTATTTTCTGTGTGATATTTTCCAAAACGCACAACGCTTCAGCATAATTATTAATGCGATTGTGTTGGTTCTTTTTTCGTGTGCACTGTCAGGGACACGCACTAATATTGTATCTTGCCATCCCAATAGTGTTATCAAAATGAAAGTAAGAGCTGAATGCATTATGATTTGCATTGAGGTGAATTTTGCAAGTCAGATCATGTAAATCTGTGAAGCTCTTTTGTGCATTTGAATTGGAAAAGCAGGTCTGGTTCCTTGTGTCCAAGACGTTTATAGGTATCTATTCACGAGAAATACAACTTCTTCAGTTCAACGATTTGTCTATTTGTTAAACATGAGCGGTCATTTCAGACCAGTCATCACAATGATGCATAATACAGATCAAGCATCGAACCATATTTTTGTATAAATATTAATTTATCCTGTCTGACCTATTACATATTTGCGAAAATCATGTAAAATAGTCTTTGGTTACAGGCTCTGTTTAGACTAATAAAAGCAGAGTACCTGTGATCACTCAACTTTTCCACGGAAACATGTTCGAAAGAGTTTATAGTGTTGTTTTCAGTGATTTGGAAAAGTCATAATTCAGCTTTTTCCACACACATCTATGAAAATCCTGAAAATGATTGATTGCTAATATAATAAGACCTTTACTCTCATTACATCCCAGCTGCTGGAATCCTTCAGTTGTTGTACTGTAACTACACACTAAACTGACCCTGGAGAAATGTATAGCCTTTACAGTCGGCAGATTAGCAGTCCTCCACACGCAGCACTGACGCATCTGTTCCGGAAAGTCAAGGCTCTTATGTTCTCTGCGTTACTTGAAGACACTATCTGGGTTGGGTTTTCTTCTGTGCTAATATAAATAATTAAAAAGTATATGACACTCCCAATCAATTTCTATACAGTTCTTAGATCATGAAGTTGGCAGTTTTATCCCATGTATAATGTGTAACAGGCTTGTAGTACTAGAGTCCAGGACTCGGACTCTAGTCCAACTCGTGCCATAATTTTAAGGACTTGTGACTCGACTTGGACTTGAGCACTGATGACTCGGTCTTGGACTCGGACTCGTAAATTGGAAATGAGGACTTGGGTTTTTTTTGTTTGTTTGTGGTGACATGCCATAATAATTTGGCACAAGATATTTATATCTACATTCATTTTGTACTAATTTTGTTCAAGAGTATCACACCTGTGCGCCTTGGCGTGTGCATCAGATAGACTCTCGGGTGCGCTCTGGACAGCGCACGCGCACCAAACGGACTCTTGCGCGTGCCGTAAACGACTCGCACCTGCAAAGGATTAAGGCGCAATCGGCGCGCCTACTGTATATAAAATCTGTGAAAACACACTTACTTTGCGAAGTATTGAGTTGCGTTGCTGACACATTACCTAGCCTTATTTTCTTGTTTGGTTTCCTGATCCCTGATTTCCTGTTTCTCGTCTTTGATTCTGCCGAGTCGACGATAGCCTGTTTGTGCCTCGCTCGACCTATTGCCTGTTTCACTGTTGTACGATTTTGCCTGCCATTCTGGATTGTTCACCTGTCTTCATTTGTGTTAATAAACACACCTTCTAAACTTACATCTGTCTCCCAACCATCTCTGACAGAATACTTCGCACTCCCTGACAAACAGAATGCACACTCACCTGTTCATACGTCATGTTCAGGAACAAACGAGTGTTAATGGCACTAAAACATCCACCGTCAAATGGTGCTGTTGGAGTCTACTCACAATTTTCTTTAATGACTTGAGGTTTAGTGACTCGGCTACAACACTGACCCAGGGAGAACATGCAAACTCCATACAGAAAGGCCCCCGCCGCTCACTGGGCTCGAACCCAGAACCTTCTTGCTGTGAGGCGACAGTGCGAACCACTATGCCGCCCTTTTGTAAAACAACAACCTGTTTTTAAATGTCTATTATTAGTCTTAGGCTATGTAGAGAGTCTACTGTACAAGTCCATGTGTATGAGCTGTTACTATAGAAACAATAAAGGATTAGAATGAGTGCGTTAATATTAACCTATCATTCATGTTACAGCCAGAACCAACTGTGCGGAAATAATGCACACCTTCTGACCAATCAGATTCAAGCATTCAGATGCACTGTGGTACAGAGTGATATTAACATTTGATACAAGCACAGACCTAAGTGAAAGCATCAAGGCACTGCATTGAAATAATATCCGGTTCATGATGTTCTTACTGCGTACCCTTTCCATGAATGGACAGGGCAAAAACAGCTGGATTACAATGAGTAATTTTATTCCTATGATGAGCTCCTATATGGCGTCACGGTGGTGTAGTGGTTAGCGCTGTCACTCCACAGCAAGAAGGTCCGGGTTCGAGCCCCGTGGCCGGCGAGGGCCTTTCTGTGCGGAGTTTGCATGTTGTCCACGTG
>JAODIB010000001.1:9360001-9370448 GCA_027575605.1 Sciades troschelii | reverse complement strand
GTAGCAACTCAACGTATGCACTCCCAATAATGCGAAAATAGACCTAAAAAGCATTTCACTCTGGAGTATTCCTTTAACTGTCTGCCTTCAAGGATTGTGTTTTATCAACTACACTTTCATTGTTTTCTTAACTCTAGATATATATTTGTTTGCACCTGTTCATAGTAACTATTTGTCTCTCTGCTTAACTATTTCTACTCTCCCCATCTTAATGAAACCATCCTTCTTCCTTCTCTTCTCCATTCTCCTTCCATTAGAAGCGTAAGCGTATTCTGACCCACTTTAACCTTCCTGCTCCTCCCCGTCCCCGTCCCCAACAGGTGCAGTCAGAGTCTGCTCCACGGGAACTGGTGCTGACTCGCTCAGGCTCACTGGCCAGGCCTGGGGTTTCAGGTGGCTGGTTGTGTGATTCAGCCACGTTGCCCATGGCAGGGCGGTGCTCCTCACGTGCTGGGCTCTCACCAAAAAAGAGTGCAGCTGGCTCCCCAGAAGGCACAGATGGAACAAACAATACCATGCAATCTGTCAGCTGCAATTACACCACCATCCTGCAGGGGGAGCAGCCAAAGGACTACACGGGTAACTTGAGCCAAGGAGGATTGGAGATGGGAAGTAGTTTTGTGGTAGCAAGGCCAGAAGGGGGGATTCCACTGTGTGTCCCAGAGAGCACAGGGTTTGTGGCTGACTGGCGGGATCGGGTGGGCGTGGGGGCTTACAGCCTGGGCAGGAGGGATATGATGCCCCAACTGCTGCCCTACCCTGGCCAAGGTCGAGGGGCATTTGGAGGGATCCTGGGATATGGAGGAACTTGGCCTACACTGCCTGAAGCAGCAGGAAGGGGTGGTCAGTCCCTGGCTTTGAGAGTCGGTGAGTTCCTGCGGCTACGCCTGGCGCAGGTGACCTTTGATCCAACGCAGCCGCCGTATGACTCGGTGCAAGTGTATGGCCTTGAAGGTACAGGGTCACGCGCTGGCTCTCTCAGCTCCCTGGAGAGTGAAGGAGAGAAGGAGGCCAACAAGCAGGAGTGGGGTATTGGGCTGGAGGAGTGGGGCCCACGTTTCCACAAACTAGCCCAACTGTTTGAAGAAAGAGAGAAAGAGATAGAGGATGAAAGGGAGAGCAAGGCAGAGACACCCAGGAAACAAAACAATAAAGAGAAACAGGAGAATGAGGAGAAGTCTGGAGATGAAAGGAAGGACAGAGACTGAGAGGTCGAGTCAGGGATGGTGTAAGGGTATGGGTGGATAAGTAAACAGCAACCAGTCTTAGAGTAATAGGGAATGAAGGAAGTGAGAGAGAGAGAGAGAGAGAGAATAATTGGGACAGACACATAAAACATTGTGAGCTAAATAGAGAGAGAGAGAGGGGAACCCACAGAGTGAGTGATTGATGCAATTTAAAGCAATATATGTTCAAAAAAAGCAGAACAGTGAGCACAGAAGGAGAGACAGAGAACACTTTGTTTCTATTTGGCATATTTATCATTTTCTAGGTATTGCAGGCAGGGAGAAAAAATGCCCATAATACCTTTTCTATTCACACACGTACAGAGAGAGAGAGATAGACCGTAGGTGACTTAAATTATGTTTTTAGGGCAATGTGCAAGACAATACAACCACCAGGGAGTCTGGAAAAAAAAGTAGGCTATCATACCACAACTGATAAATACAAAAGAATACATAAAGGTGAGAGGTAAAGATCTGTACAGGAAGTGCTGGGATAAATTATTCTCCTCATGGTGTTAGCATAATTTTGGCATGAAAATAGGCCTGCACACATGCATAGACATTAAAAAAAAACTTTTTTTTAAAGTAATCATCTTACTTTCTTTTGATGCCTTTTCAATGCAAAACATCTTGACTTTGATTTAAGATGGACTCCCAACATACACATGATGAAGAAGTGAAAGAATTTCACATTTGAAAAACTAGATATCAACTGCCATAATAGAAACCTAAAGAATGACTGAAATTAATTTAAATGGGGCTGCAGACATGATGTGATCTAGTGTCAGTGTTCTTCTGCTGGATCCGTGTAAACAATATTGGAATTGCAAAACTTTTGTGCTTCATTTTCATGTTTCATTTCCAGTTGTTGTTTGTTTACTAGCACTTTTTAGCACTGCAATTATTTGTGGATTATTTTCAAAGTATTGACCAATTCTGGAACAATTACCGAAGATAAATATTCAAATGTCAAGAATTTAATTGGTGCGATTAATCAAGAGAAATCAGAAGTAGGAAGCAAAGTCTGAGCTGGAATCCACTTTTATATGTGAAGCTCAATAATAGATATGATGATACTGTTGTTGTTTTTCCATATAAAAAATAAGTATAAATAAATAATCGGACATTGTATGTAAATGTAAATATCGAATACCATTGTGTAAAGTGATTACTGAGTACTGAGTGAGTACTGTAGTATTGAAAATAACATGAAAAGTAATTTAAAAGAAAGCTGGAGGAGATAAAAGATTAAAATGTCACGTTGGATTACAGCACTGAGGGATGAAATCACCTGCAGAGGAATAAACTGAGCTGAGTGGACTTGTCTGGATTATTTGAGATTAACTCTACTGTAGGGCATCAAGCCTAACTGGAATCCAGCACTGATCCACCTGACGATGCTGAAGTCAGAAATAGTTTGTTCTACAACCACTGAGTGTCTGTGGTTGTTTTTACTGCCCTCAAATGTACAGAATTTCAACAAATCATCTGAAAATGGACACATGGATGTAGCCATTTTTTCCATACTCTGTACAAGGGTGAAAACACACACACACACACACACACACACACATAGAGGGTTGCATTGTAACAGAATACAAATAACAGCATTACATAGTCAGTATTTTAAAGAAACACCTCCAATGTTTACATTTTAATCATTTTAAAATCACCCAGCCACACTTTCTCATTTATATTGCACACTAGAAAATAAAATGGGTATATTACTGTATCAACCCCAGATTACTGTCAGGGACTGTGAGAATTACCTAAATTCCTTATTGTGTGCATGCTGAAACTTTCCTACAAGGTCAAAAAGTGACTAATGGCACAGTATTTGCAATAAATACCCCTGTCCTACAGCCATTTTAGGCAGCAAGGTGGTGCAGTGTATATGCAGGTCAGTGTATATGCACACTCCTGTCCAAGATAAAGCAGTTAATGAAGATGAAGGAATGAAGGAATGGATGGATGAATGAATAAATGAATATAGCCTACTTTTCCTGTAACCTTGGAACCCTGGTGCTGAAACCAAAGTAGCAGCAATGTAGACTTCCTGGAGCTGCAAGCCTTGAAGTAATTCCCATGAGGAGGAGAAACTCTTTATAGTTGCTCCTCTTAGAATGGCTTGTTATGGGAAGGGCTGAACATCTGGCCCATCTGTAGGGCAAGGTGATGTTCATCACTCAGTGGGCCAGGCTTTGCATTGACACATTAGGCCCTATGATATTCATGAACCTTTGTTCTGAGGCTAGGATGGCTCCCCTGGTCTAAATAGTACCATAGAATATGTACACGCAACAATGAAGTCTCTGCAGGGACAACTTCATAGAACACTCCAAGGTGAATTGACTGACTGACAGAAAATGATGTAACATAACCTTGTGCAGAAATCCTGGGTTCAACCATATGGTGACCCCCAAGTCATCAGGCCAGCAACACAGGCCAGGTGAACTAGCTGTTAGAGCATGCGCTTCTCCCACGCATTTTTGCAGAAGTGATTGCTAGCAAAATGCAGTTGTCAGAGACACCCAGCATCAGACCAGCATTTTGCATAGGCTCATATGGATGAGCCTTAAGGGACTTCAATATAAGGGGGAGATCTCAAACTAGGCTCTTAGGGAAATGTAGATGGAGTTATGACAACCCTTTCAGAATGGCATCGAGATGTCATTCAAGCTGATAGCAACCACATATACCTATAGGGTCATGCCTAGTTGTCCCTGGAAAAACACTTTGGGAAACACTTAAATGCACTTATTAGGTGTACACCAGTCACAGAATAGGATTCAAGACCTATGTACTGTACTAGGTGGTCTTGCATTCAGGAGTGTTCCTTGACTGCTGGTTCACAGTCTTGGGGCCTGTCATTGTATTGGGCTTGCTCTATATGATGGATGGGTGCCAACTCCCAAGCAAGGCAGATTTGCACATGGATTGTATTGGCATCATGTGTAAACCGGGTTGGTATCCCACCACTAGGAGCAAGGTGTTGACCAGCTTCCCCAATCTACAGATTGTCTGTAAAATGATTGTTTCAGTGCTAGCAGTAAAATGGATAATGTATTGCCACTGTATGCCACATGATACAATATCTTAAGTTCCCACCAGAACATCATTAATTGAGTGTATCTAGTGATACCCCAGGCAGTGGCTCATCCATACCTCCTTATGATCCATCATATTAGCTAAAATGTGCACCATGGACTGATCTGTCCAAATCCTCCTTCAAAACTCTCAATAAGATCCTTCATTAAGATATAAGTGCCTCTTTGGGGATAAATTGATGATGTAATGGATGATGTAAAACCATAATATTTCAAAAAGTAAAGTTATAATTATCACCCTCTCACTCCATAGATGAGTAGGCCATTGAGCACTTGTCTCCAATGCACATGGTGATGGTGACAGTGGCGTGGTTGGCTCCTTTATGTCCCGGGGCTCCCTCGTGTCTGTGTCACCTTCTGGTGCTGCCTTTTAGTTATGATGTCATAGTTAGTCTTGCTGGAGTCCTTGCTTGCACTCAGTGCAAAATGTATCCTGTTCTTCACCATTAGGTGACACCAGGCATACCGAACAACCTGTGCCCCCCCGCATCTGTTTGTCTCTGTTGAGTTACATGTCGATCTGAAGACACAAGTGATGCTGATGTTTTGCTCTTCGGACCCACCTAATCCATCCTAATGCCCTACTTCTGGCTGGAGTCTTATCACATTGCTCCCATGGAGAATGGCCACATATGGACCATCGAAAGACACACTTAGGAGATGGCTTTGGACACTTACAGTTTTGCTATGATGACTGAGGACTACAATCACCATGATAACTTTAGGACTGCAGTTGTTATACACTCAAGTTTCCATCAATGAACAGTTTATAACTTCAATAAAACAGACTCCATGTTAAATTATAATTAATTTTCTGGGTTCCCTTTAGAGTCTGGTTCCTCTTGAGGTTTCTTCCTTGTGTTGTCTGAGGGAGTTTTTCCTCACCACCTTCCCCCCAGACTTTCTCATCAGGGATAAATAAATTTATTAGGGATGAAATTAATTCATGTTTAAAGTCTTTAATTTTCAGTAAAGATGCTTTGCGACGTCTGTTGTAAAAAGCGCTATACAAATAAATTGACTTGACACGGCTTTGAGATATCTTTTTAAGCCTAACTAGGTGTACTCTTCTGTGCCTCCACATATCTCCTCCACATATTCCTTGGTCTTCCCCGACTGTATCTTCCTTTTGGATTCCATGTCAGTGCAGTTTTCTGATGTTATTTTTTTTGGCTTTCACAAAGTATGACCAATCTATGCCCATGTCCTTCTACTAATAAGATGCTTTACTGGCTCCAGCCCCATTTGTTCCCATAGATCTTCATTCCTGATAGTTTCTGGCCACCAAATTCTTAAGATTCTTCTGGGACATTTCTTGATAAACGCTTGAACTTTCTGTCACATAGTCTTTGTTCTCCTCCAAGTTTCCGATCCATCAAGTAAAACTGTTTTTACATTGGTCTTAAAGATTTGCAGCTTGATCGATCTTGTGATGTTACTGGTCTTCCATACCTTCTGCAAGATGTTAAATGCTGCTTGGGCTTTTTTCAATCCTGGCTTTGACATCTTCATCTGTTCCTCTACTAGTGCTCACAATACTTCCTAAATATGTAAAAGATGAAATGTCTTTGATGTCTCACTTCCTCAACACAATGGGGTTATGATCATTTGTTCTGTTATTTATCCTCATGGACTTTGTTATGGACTTTATTACCACCTTATTAATGAACATGAGTAAAGCCCCCTCAAATTCCTCCCTCAACATCAGCTGCCTGCATAAAAAAAAAATAAATAAATAAATAAATAAATACAAATCTTACATATGTAGCAAGATTTACTGAAAACATCTGCATTGCATAATTGATAAATCTGTAGTGGCATATGAGGGCCATGTATTTGGGCTCCAAACTACTCCAAATAAGCCACAATGTAAAAAAAAAAAAAGTCTCCATTGTGTCATGCAAGAGCACTTTTCTCCAATACAAAAAGTTTCATCGTGATGACAGAGGCGTATTTGGACCTGGATGGGGGACAGTTGTACTTAGGTATGGTACAAGGCAACCGTGTCGAATGTGAATACACCCTAAGATTCTTATTTTTGGCTGACAGGAGTGACAGGAGTAACGGTAGCCTTCCTGTCAGCTCGAATGGCTCTGTGAATTCTCTGCTGACCTTTATCACCAACAAGGCGATTCTTTCCAGAGAACTGCTGCTCACTGGATGACTTTTGCTTTTCTCACCATTTTGTTGGTGTGTAAAAATCGCAAAAGACCAGCAGTTTCTGAAATACTCCATCTGGCCCCAATACCCATGCCATGGTCACAGTCAAAGTCCCATTTTTATATTTATTTATTGATTTACTTACTTACTTATTTATTTATTTTTTCTGTGAGATCACATTTTTCACTGTTCTGACGTCTGAGTTGATGATTGGTCTGAACATTAACTGACGCTCTTAATCTGTGTATGGCATGAATGAGGAAGTGTACGGGTGTTCCAATTGATGTGGACCATGATTGTATATTTAACAATTATTCTATGAAATTGAGTCATACATGAGCTGATAACCAATGAGGCATGTAGCACCGAGTCAGCTATAAGCCATGTACAATAAGATTGAGTGGAATAACTGTTTTATTCTACCCACATTCAAGGGATTTTGACAAACGGAGCAATTTTATTTTTATTTTTTGCAAATTTGATAAATAAAAACTTTATACAAAATGTCCAACAAAATAATTTCCGCTTAGAATGTAAACAAACCGATGAAATGACCGGAGCAATTTGTGAAAATTTTAATAATAATAATAATAATAATAATAATTCTTGAAAATTAAAGATACATTCTTACCATCAAATACTTTTATTCCATATTTTGTTGCTTTTTTGCATTTTTTAGGGTTTTGTTTTCGAGTTGAGTTTTTATTTCGTCCTCGGTTGGTTCAGCAACACGCTCCGCCATTTTGTTTTTCTCTACTCGCAGTAGGTATATGAGCTGATATCCTAGTAGTAGAGTAACCAATCAGAGCGCACGATTGCTCATATCCAGTGAATGTAGAGAAAACAAAGTAGAATATTTGCGTGTATGTTCGACGAGCGATACGAGTGTGAGCTGAATGTCATTAAAGGAGCAGCAGAAGAGCGTTAGTGTATCGATACGTGAGTGTTAGCTGAGCGATGTTGCTGATATTACTGCAGACATTTGGAGCCGTTACAGATGATCTCAGCTAAAAAGGCATGTTCTCATAACGATAGCAGAAAATATTAGAGCTTTGTCCCGACACGTTACAGGCAGGTCCAATCGGTTTCGAAAAGACTTTGCGATTACGACATGTTTAAGATTCAGTCCCATGTCCTTCTTACATCATGGAAACATTTACACACTCACAGGAAAACGTCCTCGAAGCCATAGATATGGAGAATTTACTGGATTCTACAAAATAACGTCCTTGAGGGCATTTGGAGGACGTTCTGGAAAGTCCCATGTTGTTTTGCTTGGACAACGTAGGATATTTATTTAGACTCTGGCTTTACACAAGAAACAAAAACACTTCATTGATTAAACACAGGGAAAGTCGGAGCCATGGCAGAGTGTGAGTGTGTGTACGCGCTACGATGGTGAAGGAGTTGTGTTGATGTGTCCTTGGATTATTTTCAGTGAAATGAGCACCATGGGCTCTATCCCACTGGGGTAAATATCAACCGGGGCCCACAGGCCCGATGTCCAGGGCCACTGTAGGAAGTCTAAATAAGAAAACGTCACATGATGAGCTGTCAATTTCAACCAGATGTTCAACAGACATCGCACTCGACACACCACACACCATTCAGGTGAAAAGCTTCATCTTCTGGGGTTCAGTCTCGATATAACCCTCCACCAAAACTCTTTGTAAGAAACTCAGAGGAACAAACAACACTAACAACCTTTCATCGACTTTTATGGGTTTTCATTTCTCACAGAAACTTCAACACTTTCCCTGCTGTAATATTTCTGACGCCGAGTGTGAAGTGAACATGTTACTGCTCGTCCTGAGCTTAAAGAAATGAAATGTTTTGTACGTCTCTTTTAACCGAATGCAATAATTCGAGTCGAATCAAGAAATGAGAATTTTTAATTTGCGAAACAGAACTGCAAACAATTTTCTGAGAATATATTGTGGAAATTTCCAGCGCTTTCAGGCTCACATTCAACTCAGAGCAGTTCGAATATTTGATTGATTGATTGATTGATTGATTGATTCCGAACAGTAAAGAAGAAAGATATAAAAAAACGCAATAATCAAAACATCATCATACACAAACAGAATAGCGTAGCCACAAGGCAGTAACAGAATAATGTTCGGAAAGGATTAGGAAGAAATTAATAACTTATCAAACCCTAACCCTCTATACCACCGCTAATCACACGCCACTTTCCACCATAATAAACTATATATACAAAAGAAAACAAAATCAACAAACAAAAAAGAAAATATACCAACATACCAAGACATACCAACATGGTATAAAATCAACCAAACAAATCAAATATACAGATACTTATGTTATACATATATACACACATACAATTCATATATACAGTACATACATATACACATTACATATAACTATACACATCTATACATACACAGACACCCATAATATCATAATTATGCATATTATGCATATATGTTATCTACAGTTATGCACATGCATATATATACACATACATACTCACATTTTATATAATATATATGTATCCATATGTACCCATACCCACATATATACACTTATATTATCAATAGAAAGTTATTGTAATTCCTCCTCCATATACCTCATAACGATCTGTTCCTTATACCTTTATTTGAACTGGTTTATAGTTGTACATTTCATGAGCTCCACATTCAAACTGTTTTCCCTAGCTTTACTCCACAAATAGAAATACTGAACATTTTTAATTTCCCCCTAAAATTATAACCCCTCTCTCTAACATTGTTTGGATATTCCTTGGTACTTTATAATTCCTTACTGTGTACATTATTATGTTCTGTAATATCCCTGAATTTTAAACATTTTGAATGTAAGAATAGTGAATTACGTAATTATGAACAGTTTCTCATGTCTGTGTGCGGCAGTGTCGTAAAACCGCTTTGCAGCAATAATGGCGGCCATTTCGACACACCGCTTTCCGGCAGTGGGAGAGATGGAGCTTCTCTGAGGTTGGAAATGAACTGTTGTTTTTATGTTTATGAGACTTGGTGAATCCTGCTTCCTTTCTTAGGTTTATTAGGATGGCCGCGGTTCCGACTGGGCCTGGCAGCGGATCCCGGGAAGAGATGATTTCCTTGCCCGGGAATGGGTGCCCTGTCCTCGGGGAACTGGAGAGCCTCGGGCGGAAGCTGCAGGACTCGGTCGTGGCACCTCCTGGCCGGAAACCACATGTGTGCGGATGTAAAGTGGAGCGAGGTAACACCCGGGATTACCCGTTCTTGGAGCTGAACCATCAGTGTGAAACGTTTGAGCGACGAATAAATGGCTTAACTTGTGTCGGAGTGTCTGGTTTTATCCATAAACATAAAGAGGATGAGAGCTTGAATGGACTTAAAGTGGCTGTAGAGCACTGTGACAGATCCAGCTGCGTCCAAAACACCAGCAACCCAGAGCACAAACTAGGCTTACCTTACCAAGGCATGAACAGTGACAAGAGTATAGTTACATTATCTCGAACTGAAGCCAGTCAAAGTCATGCAAATACTGGATATGATCTTGGTACTAAAGTCACAAAATGTTACCTAAGGACTGATCAGGGACCTGAGGTCACATCTCAGACTGTATCTGCTGCTGATGGACCAGTATTGGAGATGTGCAGGTTAGACCTGAACCATTCACCTGCTACAGAACCAAACCAAAGTCAGGATGTTGTATATGTGCACTATGAGTCTGAGCTTCAGATGCCAGGCATAATGAGACTGATAACCAAGGATCTGTCCGAGCCTTATTCCATATATACATACCGGTACTTTATCCACAACTGGCCACAGCTTTGCTTTCTGGTACGTAAAAAGCTGCATATATAATATATGATCTGGTTCATGCTGACTAGATCTCAGGATGGAATGTTGATGAGCAAAGTGAAAATTAATATAATAATAATAATAATAATGGCGGCACGGTGGTGTAGTGGTTAACGCTGTC
>JAODIB010000001.1:3170471-3181875 GCA_027575605.1 Sciades troschelii | reverse complement strand
CACACTTGAAGAGCACCTATGATAAAAATTACAGACTTCTACATGCATTGCAAGTGTGAAAACCAGCAAAATGGGCAGCGTATCAAATACTTGTTCTCCCCACTGTATTATTTCCCAGCTTAAGGTCGGTCCGTATATTGAAATGCCGTGACCCAGAGGGCCTCGCTCAGTACTTTCAAGACCTCGGTCATGGTATTTCACCATCCGGACCTCCCAGCTGGTAAATAACATATGCATGTAGCACTACTTCTGTATTTATTGCATCCTATCATCCAGGAAATATGGTGTGTGTATTAATGCCATAATTTTGTGTTTCACACAGGTTGCTATGCTAAAAGCTTTGGACCAAAAGGGTTTGGGTTTGGCCAAGGAGCTGGAGCTCTCGCTCATTCTCAGTGAAACGACATGATCAAAACCTTTCCGTTCCGTACGCATGAAGCTTTTCACTGCATGCACGAATATTTACAGCAGCTTAATTGTTTTTTGAAAAGTGAGTTAGCTAGCTATCGTTTCCTTACGATTTAAATACGCTAGCTGGGATTACAACAAAATACGGTCATTGAAAAATGTTAACGAAGTGTAAACTGCTTGCTAGCTAGCTGATAGAATCAGTAATGGTATTAATAGCGCTAGCAGACCAGCATTACATGTTGAAAACAAATAGCTAGCTTGGTAAGGTAGACGTTAAGCTTTGCATAGCTATGACACTTGTGGCATGCAATTTGTGGTGTCGGGAAGAAGGAAAAAAAACCCGCCATGATGAGTCGGCGGTTTTGCAAACGGTGGAAACGGATGGAAATAAAATAATTTCACTGAATTTTCGACTCGTGTCTGATTAGGGCTTTGGGTATTTGCATATTAATAATTTTCTAGAAAATGGTTGAGACATTTCATCCATAATTCACATGCATTTATGACAATATTTGTGTCCCATTATTTATTCCCACCATTTTGTCTCACTGTCTGCACATTAATGCATATATATATATATCCGCAGTGACTCATTAGTCTTCTAACTGGCGACTGCATGTTAAATTTTATGAACATTTTTCATTAGCTTTATTCATAAACTCGTTTTTCTTTCCACTTTTTTCCTCCCGTCACACTCTACAATTTTTTTTTCATCAAATCTCAATAAACAAACACAAAAATCTCTCTCTCTCTCTCATTTCACTTACTAATCTCACATGATTTTACTGTTGGTTATGAAACCTTTATGTATCGCACAACATTCTGAATTAAATTCCTGCATATCACATCCCAATCACTGCCCATTAATGGAATATCACAGGCTGGCATTTCACAGAGGGAAAAGTAAAAATCCTCCAAAACTGGTGTAGCTTGCTGGATCATCATAAACCCAGGTATTATCCCAAAGCTTTGTGTACATCTGATCTCCTTTTTCTAGCGTTAACACGATCCCATTGCTGGCGTTGCCGTTAGTGATGGGCCTCCAGGAAAAAACAGAGCACTGTCGATTTCCGTTTTTATACAGACTGACTGCCATTCTGTTGCCGGTGTGACAGTGAGCGTAGAACCAGAAATAGTAAACTCCTTTCACTGGTGCTGTAAAAGTCCCTGAAATATGGAATATAACAAAGCATCACTTCATAATAAAATTGACGGCATACGCATTTGGACTGTCCTTCTGTGGTAGAATGATTGTACGACATGCATGGGAGGATTTGCTGCACGAGTTGAATTTATTTTGGGTTTTCTGAAATTAACACAGGGTCAGAAATGTATACACACCCACTTGGATTATTAATTCAGTGGTGCTGAAGGCTCATTCCAAAATATCTCTTAACTTGCTAAGGTGTCTTAACTTCCTGTTAGTGACGAGTGACTCCGGCTGGTCGTGTGTCTGACAGCACTCAGTGGATTGACCAACACACAGTACAATGGGGAAAGTCCAAGGAGCTCAGTGCAGACCTGAGAGAGATTTCTCAACAACCGCTGATTCCAAGATCAGCGTTCTCCAGAAAATCTGAAGTAGCCGGCTGAAAAGAAGTCGTAGGTGCCTTTGGAATTTGCAAGGGGGGTCTGGGGGCATGCCTCCCCAGAAAATTTTTCACTTTAAATGCCTTCTGGTGCACTCTCAGCTCATAAGTTACTAACCATTTTCTTGCAAAAATGTGTATTAAAGATGCTTGGCTTTCTCGGTTACCCCTTATAGTACGCTGCCTGGCTCTGTAACGTAACTATACGGCGTGGTCCGGCTCAGCCAATCGGAGTGCAAAAATCGATCAACAAATCTGGTGCCCCTTCTGGTCATGCGAGACCCAAATTGAAGACAATTTCATGGAGAAATAATTGAATTTGCAGTGGAGATGATATAAATTGCTTGAACATTTGAAAGGCAAGTTTTTATTTTTTCCTGGGATCGAGTAGCCGGCGCCAACCGTCTGGATAGCCGAAGAAAATCACCGGCGCTTGTGGACATTTCTGAATAATTATATGTAAGTACAAGTTATTGGGCGGCGAAGCCACTTTACTGGAACGAGACCCAAACTGTCCCACTCAGCTGAGAGGAAATTGGTTTGGATGGTCAGGAACCCTGAAGGCACAGGCCTACCATGAACTGGAAGCTGCTGGAACGCTGACTACAGTAAAGTGAGTTTTACATGACTGTGGACCGAGACGCTGCCGTCCAAGGAAGAAGCCCCTGCTCCAAAATCCACACCTTCAAGCTCGACTAAAGTCTGCAGTTGACCACATGGACAAAGAAAAAGCCTTCTGGAGGAAAGGTTTTATGGTCAGATGAGAAGAAGCTCAAGTTGTTTGGCCACACTAACACGAGGTTAAACATGGTGGTGGTAGCATCAGCTCTGGGGCTGTTTTGCTGCCGGTGGAACTGGTGCAATAATGAAGAAAGAGGACTGCATTGGAATTGTTCCACGGGTCCTCAAACCATCAGCTCGACCTTTGAAACTTGGACACAGTTGGATGTTCGACAGGACAGTGACTCCAAACGCATCTAAGCTGGTTGTGAAATGGATAAAGCAGCTTTTTGGTCTTTCCAAGTGCCAGGAAACCAACAAATTTCGTAGTCAACTATCCAACCAGAATTCTGATAAAAGCGGGGTGGTTGTTTGGGGAAAACCCAAAATCAATTAACTTGTGCACCAAATGTTTTTTTTTTTTTTTATTAAAGATGGACAATGTACATGCCATTCTGCCCCAGAAAATGAACGTGTGTGTACTATCATAGCACATATTTACCTGTTTCTGCGTCATAGCCATTTCCAATGTTGGTGAAGACTTTTTTGTAGATTAATGGGGACAAGACAGAAGCGTAAGGTCCGGTATGTCCCTCTCCAGAATCTAAAAGCGATGCTGAAAAGGCGACCTTCCTGCCTACAAAAACAAGATTTGTTTCAACAAAGTATTTATTATAAACCCCAAACATCACGATGATCTTTTATTTACCATTGGTTTCTTGCTGCAGAGTCACGACTTGATCCTGTAAAGTTTGGACTGTCGTCTTCAGAGCTGTTTAAGATCGACATAAAATTAAATATAATCCATTGTTATACACTTTAAACATGAATACCATTTGAGTCTTTACCAGTCGAATACTTTTGCTAGTTTTTTTTTTGGAAATAAAGCAAAAAAATGGGAATACGGTTGTATGAATACATCAGTGTGCGTGTGTATAGTTATACGATTACTTTTGAATGACCAAAATGCAAATCGGTTTGAATACATTCCCTAAAAAAAAAAAACACGACAATTTTGGATAATTCATTCCAGGATACTTGTTTGATCCAAATGAACATGGCTAAAAGAATAAGACCTGTACCATCATTTTCACTCTTCAGCTGCTCCACTACTGAGGTTAGCTCAGTCACCAAGCTGTTTTGTCTTTGCACTGTGTCCTCTGTTGTATTCAGTCTTTCTTCCAGGTTCTTGATTTTTGCAATTTCACCAAGAATGTTCAGCATGACTTCCGGGTAATGGCGGCGAGCTAGATAGACGCTGCTTTTTAGTCTCTGTACTAATAATAAATTCTACTCCCTTAAAATCCGTACAACGAATTCAAATAGAATACACAGACGTTTAAAAGCAAGGTTAACTATGTCAGGCATAAGAAAGGGCAAAACTAAACCTGACAATCAACCTAACAAGCCTACAAAAACTTCGCCAAGTGGCAAACTTCATGCTAGCCCCGAACTAGCAGCCTCCTCAGTGGAGGATAGCGAGAGGACGGACACAACAAACTATGGCCGAAGGGATATCCAAAATCAAGATATTGTGTTAGAGGCCATCGCTTGTCTCAAGACTGAAAGCTTGGTGCGTCATAGGGAAGTTATTGATGGCATAGCCCACATCAGATCGGATTTGGATGCTATCAAAAGCAGAATGACCACAGCTGAACAACGCATAGGAGACACGGAGGATGTAACAGCACAGCTAACAGCAACGGTGTCTGAGTTAGAAGCTAAAGTGAAACAACTTACGGAAAAGAATGACGACCTTGAGAATCGCTCACGCCGTTCTAATCTACGCATCATTGGGCTGGAGGAAAAGGCGGAGGGTGCTGACGCTGAATCCTTTCTGGAGAATTGGCTCACCGAAGTCCTGGGACCAGAGAACTTCCCCCATCCGCTGCGGATCGAGCGAGCTCACCGCATCGCGGTTACTTCACCCGCCAGCTCTTCAGGCAAGCAGAAGCCGACAACTGGACGTCCCAGACCACTAATCGCGAAATTCCTGAACTTCAAAGATAAAGTGCGGGTGATGAATGCGGCACGGAAGAAGAAGGTGATTATGTACAACAACCGACAGGTGAAACTTTTCTCAGACTTTTCAGCCGACGTGCAACGCCAGCGTAATGCCTACTATGCGGTGAAACAGACTCTATACTCCAAGGGAGTAGAGTATGGTCTTCAGTACCCTGCCAAGCTCCGGGTGACATATGAGGGCAAAGATATCGTCTTCCAGACGCCCGGAGAAGTGGAGAAGTTTCTTCACAGCATTGATGATGAATCTATTTCAGAGTCAGGGTGATGTATTGTTATATGTGCAATTGTAAACTTGAAATAGAAATGCAATAGAAATGGCAACTTTTCCTACAGTACACGAGGCTGATTTGATTTGAAAGATGTTTAGAAGTTTTAAAAAAAGGAAAAGGAAAAGAAAAATGGCTAATTTAATTGGGTCTAATATTATTCTGTTGTCTCTCACCTTAAAGGGTGTCGCTAACCAAATGAGTCGCTTGCACTGAGTAACCTATTTGCTTCCAGAACCATTTAACGATTAACCCTATACATGTTATTGGCTATAGCCTATTCTAAAACGTTCATTTTTTTCCTAACATAAAGGGGTGGTATTATTACTGATATTATTTGAATACACAGAGACTAAAGGTGGTTAATTGAGTTTATTTGACTTACTCTTGCTCCTAATCAGGAGCTATTGGAAGGTGGATTTACTTAGCTTAGACTGTAAAGTAGGCAGTCAGTAGGTGGATGTTACCTGTTCAACATTTTGCATGTTCTAGCAAAATGTTCTTGGTGTGGTTTTTGTGTAGGTTTTCATTATTTCTTGTGTATGGTCATTTTATTTATTCTTCTTCTTATTTTTTGTATTTCCCTCTTTTCTGTCTCCCCTCCTATCACCCAACTCTACAGTACAGCTCGTGCTCTTTGTTAAGGCTCCTCATAGCATCCCCTAATGGCAGATAACCAGGTATGCAAATTAACGTCATGGAACATAAGAGGCTTAGGCAGTTTGGTGAAAATAAAACAGGTGATGACTAGACTAAAACACTTGGGCTCTAGAATTATATTCCTACAGGAAACACACTTAGTCTCCACTGAAGTCATCAGAATTCGTAGAAGGTGGCAGGGGCAAGTGTTTGCTGCTAACTTCTCCTCTCATGCTAGAGGAGTAGCTATCTTAATTCACAAATCTATTCCAATTCAGATAATCTCAACTATCATGGACCCTGGGGGCAGATATATAATTCTACAGGGTAGTTTATTTGGAAATTATCTTAACTTAGTTAATGTCTATGGGCCAAATAAGGATGATCCTGATTTTTACAAGAATATTTTTCTATCAATTTCAACCTTAAGGGGGGAAGTTATAATGGGGGGAGATTTCAATTGTGTTTTGAAACCTAATATGGACCGAGAGGGGGGTCAAGACTCATCTCATAGTCATACAAGGAAGGTAATTCACCACTTCATGGCAGAGCTGGGGCTGTGTGATATATTTAGGAAACATAACCCAGATAAGAGAGAATTCTCATGCCATTCTATTACATACAATACCTATTCCAGACTTGATTATTTTCTCATTTCTAACACCTCACTATTCAAAATCAAGAGTTGTTATTACAATAGCATAATAATATCTGATCATGCAGCAATATCTTTAGAGTATAAGGTTTATAAAGAATACAATGGACCACCTAAATGGAGATTTGATAACAAATGGCTCCAAGATCCTGAGTTTGTACAGTTCCTTAATGCAAACATAGATGTGTTTTTCAAGCTCAACAAAAATGAAACTTCATCGCTAACCAGATGGGATGCCTTTAAGGCTTACATCAGAGGGCAAATAATAAGCTATACCAGTTTTAAATCTAAAGAATTTAAAAAGAAGCTGTTAGAAATTGAAAAGGAAATTAAAACACTAGAAGAGCAAATTGTAACTAATAAGACACCATCTGTAGAGCAAAGATTAAACACACTTAGAGCCCAGTATAATGAAATATCAGTAAATAAGGCCTTAAATAATCTAAATAAATTAAAACAGCAATTCTATGATCAGGGGGAAAAGGCAGGCAAATTACTTGCCTGGCGCATTAAAACTCTACAGAATGAGAGATCAATACATGAGATAGAAAAATCAAATGGAACAATGACTTCAGACCCCAAAGAAATAAATGAAACATTTCAGAAATTCTATGAAACACTTTATAAATCTGATTTCTCAGCTGATAAAACATCTTTAAATGGTTTTCTTGATGCCCTGGAATTCCCTACTCTTTCTCAAGAAGACATGGAAACTCTGGAGAGACCATTAGAGTTAGAGGAGTTTTATAGTGCCCTTATGTCTATGCAAAGTGGAAAAACTGCTGGCCCAGACGGGCTGCCCATTGAAATATATAAGACCTTTAAAGATATGTTGATACCCCACTTATTCAATATGCTTGAAGAAGCCTTCAGAACAGGCTCCTTACCACCTTCCTTCTCTACAGCCCTTATCACTACAATATTGAAACCTGGCAAGCCACCTACTAAATGTGAATCTTACAGACCCATATCCCTACTAAACTCAGATACGAAACTAATTGCTAAAGTCATTGCACGGAGATTGGAGAAACTCCTACCTAGTCTGATTCACGAAGATCAAAATGGATTTGTAGTAGGAAGACAAGCTTTTCACAATCTTAGAAGAGTCTTAAATATTATTAATATAGAAGATGGAAGCCCCGATGTGGCCCTACTCTCCCTGGATTGTGAGAAGGCCTTTGACAGGCTGGAATGGCCATATCTATTTGATATACTCCCTAGGTTTGGCTTGGGACAAAATATTATTAAATGGGTGAAGTTACTATACAATAGACCCACTGCAACAGTCTTGACAAACTCTATGACGTCCAAACCATTTAAACTTACCAGAGGAACACGTCAAGGATGTCCACTGTCGCCCCTTTTGTTTGTAATATCCATAGAGCCACTGGCCCTAACAATCAGATCACACCCTCTGATACGGGGAGTAACAATAGGAAGCTGTGAACACAGAATTAGCCTTTTTGCAGACGACATCATACTCTTTTTTAAAAATCTGACACAATCCCTTCCTGCCTTTCTTCACATAATAGCAACCTTTGGAAAAATCTCTGGCTATAAAGTCAACAAAACCAAGTCTAATATTATGTTCCTAAATGACAAAGAAAGAAATAACCCAACAGTGGGGAACGAATTTCATAACGCATCCAAGGGCTTTAAGTACTTGGGGATACAGGTCACCCCTAAAATACATGATATAGTCTCAGAAAATTATAACCCAATTCTATCTTCAACCAGTAATACTCTGAAGAGATGGTCAGATCTCCCCATATCTCTAATTGGTCGTGTAAACATACTTAAAATGAATATCTTACCAAAATTCTTGTATCTTTTTCAATCTATCCCACTTAGTCCCCCACCTACCCTATTTCCTAAACTGAAGGAATTAATAACTAATTTTATTTGGAAAAACAGGCGCCCAAGACTTAGGATGTCCTTACTTTACCTGCCATATGATAGAGGGGGCCTACAAGTGCCAAACTTTCTATGGTATTACTGGGCAGCCCAGATCAAAGCAATCATGCACTGGTTCTCAAATGAACCTAAACATTCCTGGGTTGAAATAGAAAATTGCACCACATCCCCCTTGCCATTAAAGTTATATTTATTTTCTGATTCATTAAAAAACCTGTTAAAGAATACACACAACCCCTTTGTTAAAAACTCCATCATAGTCTGGCACAAAGTGCAATCATATTTAGGCATTGACTCAGATCTATCAGGGTTCACCCCAATTTGGGGAAACCACCGATTTCCAGCAGGAAGAAACGACCCAGGGTTCAAATCATGGGCAATGAAAGGCATTAGTAAAATTAGGGACATGTACAATGCAAATAAGGTATTGTATAGTTTTGAGGAATTACATGGTGCTTACAATATACCCAGGAACCACTTCTTCAAATATTTGCAAATTAGGAGTTATATTTTGAAAAAATACAAACAACAGATAAACAAACCACCACTGTCCAGTCTTGAAGAGGTTATATTAAATCATATGTACAGTCGTGGTCAGGTTTCTGTTACATATAGCTTAATTGTGGAAAACTCCAATGAATCTTCAAATGATAAGAGAATGAAGTGGTCCAGTGACATGGACACAGAAATTTCTGAGGACGAATGGAAAATGGTGTGTCACACAGCACAGACTCAAACTATCAATACCAGATTTAAACTTATACAGTATAAATGGATTATGCGTACATATATGACTCCTTCCCTTCTACACCGCTTCAACAACAATAACCCTGACCTCTGCATTAAGTGTGGTCTAGAGGAGGGCACACTTTATCATTGCCTGTGGACCTGCCCTAAAATTGGGGAATTTTGGGAAAAGGTAATAGAACGAGTCTCTGACATTAGCTCCACCAGATTGCCCGTCTGTCCTAAGTTGTTCATTCTTGGTCTTGTCCCAAAAGACTTAAGATTGTCTAATGCAGATAAAAAGATGGTATATATGTGCTCAATACAAGCTAAACACTGTATTGCCATCTCATGGAAAGCTATGGAAGCACCTTCTGTCAATGTTTGGTTCAAGACCCTGTCCAACACTCTGGCCATGGAAAAATTGACTTACGCTAAAAAAGGGAAGCTACAGAGTTTCTATAAAGTATGGGAACAATTTACAGACTTTTTGGAAAGCCAGCAAGATGTACAAGATGCATAGGCTGTATATTTCAACTTTCTGATTGTATTGTAAGAGGGTTTTTTTTTTCTTTTCTTGTATCTTTCTCTCCCTATTCCTTTTTCTTTTTTTTCTCTTTCTTTCTCTTTCTTTAATGCTGTTGGGTTTCTGTGTTTTTTTTAATTAATAAAAAAGTATTTTTCCTTCTATGTTGCTAAACATATGTATTTTTGATCCATGTTGTTGTAAAAGTTGGAAAAATCTAATAAATAAAATTCTAAAAAAAAAAAAAAGAGATAATGAGATGAGATGCAATATAGGTGTATAGTCTAATTACACACATTTTCGCTCAGCGGTCTTCGCCATCACAATGATAAAAAAGGACCTTCTACGTAAATTATCTAATGCATAGGAATAATATTTACATTGTACAAAAATACATAATTTTTGTTTTGACTAACAAATATTGGCTAGAATACGCTCAATGAAAAACGGACTTCAACAAGATGAATGACCAGGCTCAAGTTCGCTTCAGAAAGATACATATTTGGGCTAATTACAGCATGTTATTCACTAATTACAATGTTTATGATAGGGAGAAACATACTAACCAGCATTTGATGTTTAGGATCCATTGGGGAAAAAAAAAAAACTTACTTACGGAACATGGTCATGTATTGTCTGCAGTTGAGGTTCCAGTAGCCCCAGTTGGTCCTGTAGCCATGCAGGGCAGCGTATTCCTCGTGGTTATATGCCGGCTCTGTACCAAATGTGTCAATCACCCGGATATGGCATCTGTCAGAAACAAATATACGTATGCTGAGACCAGTTCAAATGATAGTGTGTGTATGGAGTCCCAATATTGATATAACAGCAGAATACTTCACACATTTTAGAGATGTCAGGGAAACCTAAAAAAGGACTTTCTCAATGGATACAGTCCTCTTTCACACCTCCATAAATGTCCGATGTGACCATTTGTGACCTTGCTGAAAAATTACAGCACTGTATGATCTAAATTAAAAGATATTGAAAATGTGATGAAAATCAAACTGCCTGCTTTACATCTGGCAAAGAGTTAAAGCATTAAAGACAGATTAGGTGTTATGAATGACTGCACTACTGATTTAAAGAGTGCACTGTAAAATATTGCTGTAAATTTTGCAGTAATTTACTGGCCACCTGAGTTGCCAGTAAAGTGATGTAAAATTTACAGTAAACAGCTGTATTTACAATAAAGTACTGTAATATCTTAGATTCATTTTGATTGTACTTTCACTTTCCTTTTTCCGCATTTTAAATTTTTTCAGAAGAACGCCAAGACCGGAAGTTTTTTTTCCTCCTGTGCAAAGACTGCAAGCAGAGGCCATCCACATCGGATCTGCTTTAATATAAACAAATCTTCGATTAAGGTATGTAAATCCATTCATCATGACACACTTTCAGCTTGTTCAGTGTGTTGAGTGCAGGATGTTTCATCATTCTTCCTCCGTCACTAGTGATAGCTTTATTTATGATAAGTGCAGATTAGTTAGTTCTCTGAAAGAGAAGATTGCAGCTTTAGAGGTGTGTATCCAGACTCTAGAGAGGGTTAGTGAGAATGAGAGCAATGTAGTTTCTGCAGGGGAAAGTTGGGATGCCCAAGATGCAATTCCCAACTCCAACATTAGAGCCCTCACAGCGGGGTGAATGGGTGACGACTTGGTGGCATAATCGTACAGCCAAAGCAACTGCTGAGGCTCACCCACAGGAGCACCACTCCTCTCCGCTTCACCTGTCAAACAGATTCTGTCTCCTTAGTGATGTACCCACTGAGAAACTTGAAAGAGCTCTGGTTATAGAAGACTCTATCATATGGAATGTGAAATTAGCTTGGCCTTCAGGGGCACCAGCAGCTTTAGTCAGGTGTATACCGGGAGCCAGGGCACCGGACATAGCAGGTGATCTTAGGGTCCTAGGCAAGCATAGGTTCCCAAAG
>JAODIB010000001.1:2407825-2418892 GCA_027575605.1 Sciades troschelii | reverse complement strand
TTCCACATCATTGCATTCCGTTTTTATTTACAATTTGTACTTTGTCCCAACTTTTTTGGAATCGGGGTTGTATTAGAACTGAAAATTAATCAACATGGTGGTATACCTGATCTGATGTAACTGTACATCACTTATCTGTAAAATATATTAAATGCTTGATTAGTTACTAGTTACGCCTTAAAGGGATACAAAATTTTGCACTTAAGAGTACTCTTCCTCGAGAATTTAATGTGGACAAAAGCGGAAACGTCCATGATAATAAAGTCCATGATATTATTAGTTGAGCTTTTAAAACGCTACTGAGTATGCTCGGAGGAGGCGGAGTCGAGGCCGAGCAGCGTGCTGAGGTACGAGGGCTCCCTCGGGTCCAGGATCTGATCCGATCGCACCGGGTGCACGATGTTGGCCGGCTGAGGAGTGAGCGTGTATTTTTCCAGGAAGACCAGATCAGTGGACGGCTGATATCCACCTGGCTGCTGCTGCTGCTGCTGCTGCAGTTCAGCTCCAGCTTCCTCTGGAATTTGGACAGGCACCAAAGTGACAGGGACACACACGTCAGCCGGTTTGGAAGTTTGGGACGTTTCGGGTGTTTGGGACGAGGCCGGGTTGAGAGGGCGAGCGCTGTGGACGTGGTCCACATGGTATTTGAGCTTATCCTTGCGTTTGAAGGCGGTACTGCAGTGAGGGCAGCTGAAAGGGCGCACCTCAGAGTGGATGACCATGTGCTTAGTCAGAGTTTTCTTGATGCGGAAGGTCTGGTTGCAGATCACACAGCGGTGAGGCTTCTCTCCTGGTGAAAAAGAAACATATGTTTGATCGGAACGAAATGAAATTCATCATGAAATTCTACCACATGCAGGATAAAGGGTGTGGCTGTCTGTCTGTCAGTTTTAAAGGAGGAGTGGCCTCGAAAAGAGGCGTGGCATCTGTGCCTGTCAGTTCCAGTGAAGGAGGAATGGCTTCTATGTCCGTCAATCTGAGAAAATGAGGCACGGCTTCTGTGCTTCTCAGTTTTAGTAAATACGAGCTTTTATGCTGCGCAGTCTTAATGTAGGAGGTGTGGCCTCTTTGCTTTCTATCTTAAAAAAGGTGTGGCCTCTGCCTTTCAGTCTTTAAAAACGGAGGCGTGGCCTCTGTGCTTGACAATTCCAGGGGTGGAGGTGTGGCTTCTGTGACTATCAGTTTTAGAAAAGGAGGCATGGCTTCTTTGCTTTCTATCTTAATAAAGGTGGGGTGTCTACCTTTCGGTCTTCAAAAAAAGAAGGCGTGGCTTCTGTGACAGTCAGTTTTAGAAAAGGAGGCGTGGCCTCTTTGCTTTCTATCTTAATAAAGGTGGGGTGTCTGCCTTTCAGTCTTCAAAAAAGAAGGCGTGGCCTCTGTGACTGTCAGTTTTAGAAAAGGAGGTGTGGCCTCTTTGCGTTCTATCTTAATAAAGGTGGGGTATCTCTGCCATTCAGCCTTTAAAAAAAGGAGGCGTGGCTTCTGTGACTGTCAGTTTTAGAAAAGGAGGTGTGGCCTCTTTGCTTTCTTTCTTAAAAAGGTCTGCCTTTCAGTCTTTAAAAATGGAGGCGTGGCCTTTGTGCTTGACAATTCTGGGGTGGAGGTGTGGCTTCTGTGACTGTCAGTTTTAGAAAAGGAGGTGTGGCCTCTCTGCCTCTATGGCAGAAAATTACAATATGGACCAGAATGTGAAAACACAGGTTGAGAGTGCAAAAAACACTGAAGTGAACCATGAGCTGCTCTGGATTTATCTTTTATACATCAGCTCATGGCCCCAGGAGGTGAGATACACACTAGTGTAAACGAGAACGTTACCAGAATGTGTCCTGAAGTGTGTCATCAGATTGGTTTTTCCTCTGAACTCTTTCTTGCACACTTCACACTGGTGCACTACGGCCTTGTACCTGCACGTTCAGAGAAGACACTGTAAGATAAACTAAGCAGTGCTTAAACAGTATTCTGCACAAAGACCAATAATCGGTCAAACACGATATACTGATTTCATTTAAGTGTAGAGGTGTGAGGGGTTTTTTTTGTTGTTGTTGTTTGTTTTTACTTTCTCCACACTTTCTCTCCCAGGTGAATACTTTTGTAGTGGACGTTCAGGTGATCGGCGCGTCTGAAACACTTCCCGCACTCTTCACACTGATGCGCTCTTTCGCCTGTGGGGGGACGAACTGTGTGTTACACTGCAGTTTATAGCGCGCCCATGTCAGTATCATAGGATTTATTTGTTTAAATACATAAATAAAAACTGGCAGGAAAATGTGTACTCCTCCATCATCCATCATCCATTATACGCCAGCTCATATCTGTTAAAAATCATCAGGTGACAATTATAGGTATGAAAGAAGAGTTGTTATAGAGTGACTGGCAGGACCTGTAGCCAATCAGGAGATTGTAAAGAGGGTGAGAAGAAAACTGATTCAGGACGGATGGACGTATGAAACTCCAGGTTTGTTTTTTAGTTTTGTGGGACGTTTGCGGATGATAGATAACAGTCAGAGGATGCACCCTGTGCGGAATTTGTATCTTCAGTCAGTTGTGTACTTGCTGAGCGAGTTGGTGGGGGTGTTCGTAAGTTTCTCAAAATGTTTCTATTTTAAACTCAAAGAGAGAGAGAGAGAGACTCCGCCCCTCTGCTCGCCTGATCAGTCTTTTTTCCTCTGGTGTAGGTTTCAACGCTCCGACTCGCAGAAGGACGCAGTAGCACAACCCTTATTACTAAAACTCCTTTCTTTCGCAAGTAGCTTGCAGTTCCATTTTCTACCAGAGAGGGCGAAATCGTCCTGACCATAAAAACACAACCTTTACGTTTTTTCTACAGCTACTTTATAAAGCTCCCACCTCGTGATCATTGTTCGGAACAGGCAATAAAGTCCAGGTTTATTTTCATGTAACATGAAAACTCGACACATTTTCATACATTTTAATATCAACTATAAAGTGTTTTAATTCCTAGAAAAAAAAGAATCACACCCACACCCACACAACCTTAAAACGAAAACATTAAAAAGCTTTACGTTACCGGTGTGTATTTTCTTGTGCTTCTTGAGATGATCGTGCCGAATGAAAGCTTTTCCACATTCTTCGCACTCGTAGCGTTTATCGTCATGGTGGACGCGAAGATGGAGCCTGAAGAGACGGAAGAGGACTTAAATCTCACAAACAAAAGGCTCTGATTTACTCATCTACCAGATAACGCTCTGTGTCTGTTTATCTTTACTACATTAAAAAGCCATTAAAAATGCTTAACGAGCTCCTTTGATAACGAGACTGTTTGATGCAGAGTCAACTTTTTCTAACTCCCAAATGGTTCATTGAATTTCTCTCGACAGTTTGCGATATTTTGACCGCTGACTGTTCTTATTTGCATAAGTAAGAGTGAAACTGTTTCATGGTTTTATTATTTTTCCTCTTCATTAACAAAATAACATTACTCTGCCAGACATTTAATAAAATCTATTTAAATAGATTCTTGCAAACGACACATGTCTAATTCGAACTATTAACTGTGCTGTATTATTTATTGGTCATGATTTCATAGAAATGGCAGCTTTAAAGTCGGTGCAATTACAGCGTTCGCCCTCAGGAGGGCAGTAATGTACAGCACACATCTCCAGAACCTTCTCCGCACCTGTAGGAGCTGCCATGGCGGAAACTTTGTCCACAGATGCTGCACAAGTGTGGTTTCTCCCCACTGTGGATCCTCAGGTGCTCCCGTAATGTCGTCCTACGGAAGGAAAAGTGACGGGTGATCACAAGACTGTGATGCTCAAATCTAAGCCCTTTAACCCCCCTCAAGTTGGATAGGTCATCAGGTGTGAATTACTTTTTTGAAAAATATATATATACTCGAGACACAAGTCCATCAATTACATTTTTACGTACTGGTACAGAAAAACAATCATGAAAGCAGAGTTACTGTTCCCTTCCTGACGTGTTTTATTCCTCTGATACCACAGCGATTTGCCAATGCTTACCATTTTTATTTATAAACTAAACTGCATTTCCGCAGAGAAAATGCACAGTGTGCTTGCTGAGCTGCAGCAGAGGGTCACCAACAGTAACTGAATCAGACATGAGACGTCCTGCTCTAAAACCTGTTTTAAATGGCTGAGCTCACAGCGGGATTGGGGCGACACAGCAAACCACTAACATCAAGCATGCTGACATCTTAACTGCTAACATGTGAACAGAGAGCATGCTCACAGCTACCATGCTAACATGGAAATTTTTAAATTTCCCTAAGGGAACCCACCCAAAGGGATCAATAAAGTTCTATCTAATCTAATTTAATCTAATCTAATCTAAATGCTAACATGCTGAGCTAGCATGCTAAAATGCTTACAGCTAATACGTTAACATACGATGGCTAAGATGCTAGCTGTTAGCATTCTAACATGCTAATGCTAACATACTAACAGCTAGCATGCTAACAGCTAGCATGCTAATGACTAACATGTTAACTGTTAGCATGCTAACATGCTAATGCTAACATATTAATGCTAACAGCTACCATGCTAAAATGCTTGTGGCTAATATGCTCACATACTATGACTAAGATGCTAACTGTTAGCATTCTAACATGTTAATGCTAACATACTAACAGCTAGCATGCTAATGACTAAGGTTAACTGTTAGCATGCAAACATACAATGGTTAACATGCTAACAGCTAACATGCTAAGGCAAACTAACACATTATGGCTAAGCATTAGCATGTTAACATGTTAATATGCTAACAGTTAGCATACATAATATGGCTAGCATGCTAACTGTTAGCATGCTAACATGCTAATGATAACATGTTAGTCGTAAGCATGTTAACATGCTAAAGCAAACACATTAACATGCTATGGCTAACATGCTAAGCATTAGCATGCTAGCATATTAAAGCTAAGGCTAACATGCTAAGGCAAGCACGCTAACATACTACGGTTAACATGTTAACTGTTAATGCTAACAGCTAGCATGCTAACAGTGAACATTGTTGAAAGTTAGTTACCATTCTCACGTACATTACAGCAGCTATAAACAGTCGTTCCCTCACCAGCCTCTCTTTATCCTCTCGATTTTTACAAGATAAAAATGGTGTTACTGAGAAACTGCAAACTCCTCTGTCCTGAAAATATCGCAAAACTCCACGTTGCAGTTTCACCTCTGAAACTGGAGACTCCTTCCAGAAACGTTCAACTCATGACAGAAAACTTCGCCATAATCCATTTACACGTCTCTGTGAATGAAGTGTTGCTATAGAAACCGTAACGAGTGCATTAATATGTGATACTGTGATGCGTATCACAATAACACAACAACGTCGTGGCACGTGATGAAACCTTACCCAGTTTTCAAAGATGTGACACTATCTGTGATGGGCTCCGTAACCCTTGCTCACCTCTCTCGGACCGACTTGCCGCACAGGAAGCACGTCCACTTCCTCTTCCCTCCGTGTGTGCACTCGATGTGCCGCTTCCTGTTGCCGGTGTCGTTAAACTGCCGTCCACAGATGTCACACGGGAAAGGTCCTGCAAAAACACGTAACGTGAAACACCAAACCAAACCAAACCATGAAACTTTTTTTTTTTAACCACAGGAGAAACCAAAACAGGAAGTGTTGGCACCTAAGTGGTACTTTTCTTGGTGTTTGAGTCGAGCAAAGCGGGACTTAAAGTAGTCGTCGCAGTAGGCGCATTTAAACGGCCGGTGCTGAGAGTGTAAGATCATGTGCTCCTCCAGGTGGGGGCGCCGCGTGAACGACTTGTGGCAGATCTACAACACGAATAATGACATTTATTATTATTATTATTATTATTACATAATGACCAGGAATGAGGTGATGGATGAATGTTTCTTAGTCGGAAAAAACTCACGTCACATTTCCAGCCTTCGCTCTTCCTTTTCCTCATACTCACAAACTCCTGCATGTGGTCAGGATGGAACCTACACACACACACACACACACACACACACACACACACACAGAATTTATACCTGAATCAAAGTTAAAAAGCTCCACATCTGCAAAGCACTTGTAAATCTGTACTTGTTTGTTTGGCTCAATTTGTGTGAAAGGTCACAAAGGGAACATAATGTTGAAGAAGAAGGATTTATTTGTCACGTGTACAAAAATAAAGTCCCACGCAAGAATATTTAGCTTTGATTACAGCTCGCATTCGCAGTGGCATTGTTTCTACAATGTTTATTTCCCTCCAGAGTTGATTAATTTTTCACGGAGAACTTGTCTTGAGAGAAGAGTCTAACCTTTCTTATACCTCCTTTAACTCTTTTCAGTTTTATGTCTCGAGAAATAAAAAGTATGCGTGATTTTTTTTTTTTAATGGAAGCATAAAGCACAAAGTGATATAATACACCTCATACTCACCTTTTAACATGCTTGCCCAGTGTCTTTCTGCTGGCGTGGAGTTTGTTGCAGAATGGACACTTGTGATCTTTTCTCTGCACCGGAGCATCAGCGGTGTGTTTCTTCTTGTGCACGGTGAGGTTGGATTTGGTGGAGTAGCGCTGCAGACACACATCACACTGAAACGGCTTTTCTCTCGTGTGCACTCGTGTGTGACTCTCATATTTTCCTGTGATATGAAGATAACAGAGCAACTGATCAGACCTGAACACATTTACAACCCCAATTCCAAAAAGGTTGGGACACTGTGTCAACTGTAAATAAAAACAGAATGCGATCATTTGCAAATCACAGAAACCCGATAGTGCATTTCGATAAAAATGGTACAAAGACAACATATCAAATGTTGAAAATGAGAATTTTCTGAAAATTTTTTGAAAAATATATGCCCATTTTGAATTTGATGTCAGCAACATGTTTCAGAAAAGTTGGGACAGGGGTTTGTTTGTTGCATCACTTTTTCTTTTAACAACACTCTGTAAATATTTGGGAACTGAGGAGACCAACAGCTGTAGTTTTGAAAGATAAATGTTGTCCTGTTCTTGCCTGATGTAAAATTTCAGTTGCTCAAAATTTCGGGGTCTACTTTGTTGGATTTTGTGCTTCATAATGCACCAAATGTTTTAAATGGGAGGCAGGTCTGGACTGCAGCAGGCCAGTTTAGCACCTGGACTCTTTTACTACAGAGCCATGCATTTGTAATGTGTGCAGAAAGCGGTTTGGTATTGTCTTGCTGAAAGAAGGAAGGCCTTCCCTGAAAAAGATTTTGTCTGGATGTTTGATTTTCCTTGGATGAAGATTTTCCTTGGCTGTTTGAGTATTGGGATTTCTACAGAATTTTACACTCAGTATTGCTGTCACTTGTTCAGTTGGCATTAGAACTTTCTTCTCTAGAAGTTCAGCACTTTGTGTACCTGACTTTTGCACTCGTTGTACGTCGCTCTGGATAAAAGCGTCTGCTAAATGACATGTAATGTAATATAATGGATGGTGGTATATTGCTCTGAAACATGTAATTACCTCCGCCATTTGTGTTGGAGGAGGTTATGATTTTGCCTCCATTTGTTTGTTTGTTTGTTCCTAATGTAACTCAAAAAGTAGTGAATGGATTTGGATGAAATTTGGAGGAAAGGTGAGCTCTGGGCCAAGGAACAATTGATTAGAGTTTGATGCAAATCCAGATGTGTATGTAGCTCCAGGAATTGTTTGTATTTTCCTAACATAACTCAAAAAGTGCTGAACGGATTTGGATGAAATTTGGTGGACAGCTTTAGTATTATCCCAGGTTCATGTGATTCGATTTTGATATTGATCTGGAAACAGATTAGTAATCATCTAAATATTGTAGTATGTGGCTTGGTGGAGGTATGAACTCTACCAAGTACCCTTTTAGTTGGAATTGTAACTCTTCTTAAAATTGAGGTTTTCATACAAATTGATTTTACCCCCCAATTTTCCACATTTAATTTATCCAATTTGTCTTTGAAAATCATCACACCTATTGTAACGATCTCTGGGCTCATTTGGTTTTCGTGTTTTGTGTTGGCTCCTCCCACCTGCTCACCTGAGGCCTGTCTCTCCTGGTTCAGCCTCTATATAAGATCAGTTTGGCAGATACCAGATAGAGAGAGAGGAAGGGGCAGGTGGCAGCTGTCCTTTTTGGGCCTTCTTGGTTTGTGGGGTTTTTGTTGTAGTATTAGTATTTAACTAACTAACTAACTAACTAACTAACTAAGTAACAGGGCACCACACATTGTGTTGTATTCATCCAGACATTTTTCTTACACTACTTATTACTGACTATCCATACTGACCCATTTGCTTATTTTATTTGCCTTTAACTCTTTCTTCAATTTTAGTTTTGTTTCTGTTTATTCCAATAAATCCTCGAGTTTTCTAATTTAAAGATGTGTGTCCTCTTTTGTTACAGTCTTGAGCTGGGTCATAATACCCATTAATGGCACAATTTATCACGGTGGCATCTTTATCTCAAAGGTTGAAGGACACTATTTTGTTTTACTCAATGCTTACAGTATATAATGCTAGAATGAAAATTAACTCTCTAATCTGGTATCTAAATAAAGTAAACCAGAGCTTCGTCTTCCTCTAAATCTGGTGTGACATTTTTTTTTTCATACGCAAAAATCATACATCATAAAATAATACTTTGGTTATGAATTGAGATCTGAGAACACTTTAATTTAATGTCACTGTAACCAGAGTGAAAGTTCTGTCAGTGTGAAGGATCTCAGAGTGTGAGCGCTGCTACGAGATGCATCTAAAATCCACCAAAAGGACAATGACAAACTCGTGGGACAGCTACAGATATGCTAGCAGCTATGTTAATGCTAATGCCTGGGTATGTGGCCAAAAACCATTAGGCTATGGGGAAGCCATGGCCTAATGATTAGAAAAGCAGTTGTTGGACCAAAGGTTGCCGGTTTGATTCCCTGGACCAACAGGAATGGATTTAGTGTCCTTGAGCAAGGCACCTCACTGCTCCCCAGGATGCTCTTGGTATTTTGTATGTTGTGCTGGATAAAAGTGTCTGCTAAATGCCATCAATGTAATCCTAATGTACAGAAAGAATCTCCTTAATTCCTCAAGCTTACTTGAAGAAGTGTGTGTGTTTAACAGGCTTGCCTGTTTTAATGTTCTTTAATCACTGGAGGATCGCATTCGTGTGATCAGACATGGAGAATGCACAGTATCACACATTCAGGTCAGATTTTCTTGTAATAATGACAAAAGACATTGTTGAATCAAAACACAGCTTTGGGGAGATTTCAGGGTTCAGTTTGGGCTGAGTCACCAATCAGAGTAGAAGAAAATGCCTGGAGACAGGTTGTTATTTATTATTATGGCCGGGTTCCCTTCCCAAACTGATACTCACATCATCAGTTTTCCTTTGACTAATCAGACACAAGGTACATCACCAGTCTTACCAGAGCAGTCAGGGGTTAGGTGCCTTACTCAAGGGCACTTCTGCCAGTCCTGCTGGTCCAGGAAATCAAACCAGCAACCCAAAGCTATTTTTCTAACCATTAGGCCAAGGCTTCCTCCAAAGGGACAGGTCAGGATCTGATTTTCCATCTCTCTTTCTCTTTTTCTCTCTGGAGCTGAGGGATGAAACTGGATGAAAGTGTTATCACAAACTGGCAGCGTTTAGTGACCCACTTGGTGAAGTGTTCTGCTGGTGTAGCAAAGGAGAAGAACCGCTGACGCTCACAACTCATGCTTTAATAGCAATTCAACTTCAGCAGACCAGAGTGTGAAACGGAGAGGGACTTTTTTTTTCCTTATGAGCTGCATTTCTGAGAAAGACAACAGTGACGAAGTGAGGCATCGCCACGGAAATATGTGGGAGGCATTAAGTAGGACGTGGGATGTGGGGGTGAGAGACAGAAAGCGATAAACAAAGAGACAACAGAGCGAGAGAAACTGAAAAGTGGGAGGAAAAGACAAATAGGAGGAGTGTAGCGTAAGCACTTTTTCCCCCCGTCATTCGAAGGAGGAAGTTTCTCTCTACAGGGAATTCCCACTGTACGGTTATGCCAACTCATTAGAGCAGTATTAGGGCAGTGGGCGGCATGTGCTGTCCTTGACCGTTATGCAGTTGAGTAGTAGGGCGTCTCCTTCCTTCCACTAGCCTGGGGTGGTGCCATGAGCAAGCACTAGCAACCCGCCGCTCCTCTTGGTCAGGGTTACGACCGAAAACTGGGCTCAGCAGACTGCACCAGTGGAGGAGACCACCACCTGGTGGTTCAACAGAAAGGAAGACAGACCCAGCAAAGCATTTGTGGAATGTGGTCAGGGCACAGTGCAACACATAGAACACTGTTGGCCATCCACTGCATCACATCCCTACCTAGCTCCTACCATCTTGATTCCGTCTTGCCCCTGGACCCAGTTAGGTTGGAATGAGAGAGTGAGGCTGACAGCTGCACAATTCTCCTTCACTCTAATCCAAGTCATGCACAAGTCATGACTTCAAATTCAATGCCAAATTGAAGTCATAGTCATCTTCGACCCCGAAGGACAAACATCATCATGCCATCTCAATATGGTACTGACACTGGAGACTCCTTCCATAAATCTCTCTTTACTTTAAGAACTTTACTTTACTTGACATATTTAATGTGTTTACAATCCGCCGTATGAGTCCCTGTGAACAAGATGAGCTGTTACTATGGAAACGATTACGTATTAGAACGAGTGCATTAATAGAAACCTGCACGACTGCCGGGGCTGCTGTTAGAAAGAATTAATTAACACCTTCTGACCAATCAGAGTCCAGAACTCAGCAGTGCTATAAGCACATCGTCCTTGTTGTATTTATATAGATAAAATTTGAAAATGTAATTCTTTAATTAACACGTGTGGGGTTCGTCCAGCATCTCTTGGTGCTTCTGACCTTCCAAAAACATGACAAAGGGTGTGAAGGTGTGTTTTTGTGCTATGTGAGGGACTGGGTTTCATCCAGGCTGTGTTTCCGTCTCATACCCGGTGTTCCTGAGATAGACCCTGAATCCAACCAGGATAAATCACTTCCTGTATGTCAAGTCAAGTCAAGTTTACTTGTATAGCGCTTTTAACAATAAACATTGTCGCAAAGCAGCTTTACAGAATTTGAACGACTTAAAA
>JAODIB010000001.1:1359651-1373525 GCA_027575605.1 Sciades troschelii | reverse complement strand
GTGGCTGGGTTAAAGATCTGGGGATCAGGACACAAGATAAATCCTGTATCGTTTTTGCCCGGGTAAGGAGGAATTTCTGGGCTTTTTTACGCGTCTTTGAGAAGGTTGCTAGGACCATACAAGTTTTAGTATTGGGTGTAAACGAACCACAGCCGCTCGATTCTTAACCCTCCCTGCTCTTCTCTTCCAGCAGGCATCACAGATCTATATAATTTACCCACAAATGAATTTATTTATTCAGCCTCCTTCACGCTCGCTCTCTCTCTCTGTGTGTGCATGCGTGGGTTAAATGTGACAAAATAAAGGCTTGTTCTTCTTAATTTACTCACAAATGTATTTGTTCCACTTAAAGTATACAGCAAACCAGCTACCGGATTTGGGACACTATGACATCCTGAATTATTTAGTATTTGGCTTCAAACTTGAAAAAAAATCACTAATATGGGAGCCATTTATACACAATTGTATCTGCACTGTGTGCTGTAATCATAAAATAACTCCTACATACAAAAACAACTGTGGGAACAACTTGCCTCAGAGCCAATCTTTGTTAGTAATATTGATTAATTATCCATATTTATTCTGGTTCAGTTCTCATTCTGACCAAATACACAAAATTTACAGCGAATTGGAACAAGATGTCGGTGGTATTAAATAAATCCAGATTTTTAAATGGAGATGAAATTCAGGTTGCTTCACTAGAGAACCAGACTGTTCATTTATTTTCTTTTCCTGCCCCCCTGCAGTTATCGGCCCTGTACCACACGGTAGGTAAGCCAGTGATGGAGGAGGAGAAAGAACATGACTACAGCAGCATCAGCGAGATCAGGGGTATGGTGGTGGAGTCGAGCTCCAGCGAGCTGTACGCTACGGTGAAAGACGTGTACCCCTCACCCCCTGCCGAGCAGCCTGCGGACAGCACAGACCCCGGCTACGAGACCATCAAGATCGCAAAGAGCGTCGAGGACGAGGGCCAGCAAGATAACGGGCTGGTGGAGCCTGACTACGCGAATGTTGGAGAGCTGGAGCTGAATAGTGAGATGTCCCGTCTCTGACTGAGAGTCTCACAGCACTTCTTCAGCAAATCAGAGTAATGTAGTAGTGGCTCAGGCAGACTTAGTTTAGCACTTCTTTAATCAGAATAAGCACTCCAGTAAATGAAATTAATATGGATCACTTGTGCTTATGGTGTAAAAGGTTTAGGAAAAAAAAAAAAAAACAGTTCAGATTTGTTGTGGCATTTAAATATAATGGTGCATTGCTGCATCATACATTGCCTCTCCAGCATTCCTGGTTCAATCCTGAATTCAGGTGACTGTCTGTGCAGAGTTATTCATTCATACTCTCCCTGTGCACATGTAGGTTTCTACCAGATTCTCTGGTTTCCCTAAAAAACATGCTGGTTGGTGGATTGGCTAAGCTAAATTGCCCCGAGCTATGAATGAGTGAGTCCATCCATGCCAGTCCGTCTACCTGTGATTGACCGCCGTCCCGTCAAGATTATATTTCCACCTAACAACCAGTGTTCTTGGTATAGGCTCCGGATCCACCCTAACTCTGACCACATTAAAGCAGTTACTAAAGAATGAATGAATGAATGGAATTCTCTTGTTCTTAAAAAAAAAAAATTATTGTAATCCAGACTTGTGGTTAGTTTCAGGTGGATTCAGACATAGTGCAGAAATCATCTTAAGGAAAGAAAGACGGTGTATGTATGGTGATGTGATGTGAATATTTGGGTGCCATAATTTATAGTCACCACAGTGCTTTTCATTACAATGCTTGACGCTTCGAACAGACAACCAGCAACATCGCTGTGGCAAAATGCATCTATTTAATTACCTCGCAGCTTTTGAATCTAAGATCAAGATTCAAGAAATATGCACATGTCTAGGAAAAAAAAAAATTGGACACGTCCGTGCCATCTGCAGTCATAATCAGGAGCGTATAGTAAGATGAGTTGATTATACAGAAACAATCTTAGCTGTAGCATTTGCAATTTCTGATCCCTTGCTATGGAAAGGCAATGTTGTGGTTTTTGTTTGTTTTTAATTTGATGAAGCAGCGATCAGACCACACGAGACTAAGACTTCATGGAAAAGGCAGTTCACTGAAGGGGAAAGGACGCTGTATATGAGACTCCTTTGCTTTCACGCAGACTTTATCATCATGAACTCTGACCTGTGAATTTCTGAACCTCCGGATGTTTTGAAGTAGTAAATAAACAGGACGGGGCTGTCATGTCTTTCTGGTAAAAGTTTATGGTAGAATGTGCCGTTCAGTACAGTTTTACAATATTACTTACCTATGTTAGGGTTTTTGTGGTAAAATGATGATTTTTTTTTTTTAAATGTCTTGTTAGCATGTTGCCGCTTCTGGATCACGTAGATTAAAAATCACCTCCTGTGGTACGTACAGTCCTACTACATCAATTCATAATGCTAACAATCCTAGAAAAAAAGGCATATCTATTGCTGATGTAGGAATTTTCTAAATTATTTGTGATGTGAAGAATATTTTACTGTGTCCGAATGAATCATGTTCATTAATGAAGTCCTATAAATCGCATTGCCATAGCTTATACATAGCTTATAGTAGGTACAGAGTAGTATATTTATAGAGCACAAACGGTACCCACGTCTGCACTATTATTACCATGTACAAATTTCAAATACAAAGTGATTTTCAAAATAAAAATACGCAAGACACTGCATGTGTGATCATGACATGCCAAGAGACATTTTGTAAATACTTCTGACTTTATTCATAACTTTTAACATATTGTACGATTTTACACACCACTTCAATAATGTGCCTGTCCTCTCTTCTCTCTCAATCAAGGCTTCAATTCTGTAGCCCTTTCTGACGACTTATAAAGCACAGGAGTCTGTGTGAAAATTAAGTGCTGTGGTTGTTTAAAAGGAATTTGTGCAAGTTTAAAGAATATAAAACTAATTAAAAAAAAAAAAAAGGATCCTGACTTTGTAAGAGGTCCCGCAGCATACAGTGTGATCGTGAGTGAGTCCTGTTTGGTGAAAATGTTGGTACATTTTCGTGGTACAAGCTCTGTATTGTGAAGGTACATCCATTATTTGATATCATGGTATAATATTATCACTTGCATCATAGTGAATTGAGTGTATTTTATTTCAATTTTTTTTGTAAATACATATCGCTGCATTTGTTTTGTATCATAATCTTTTTAAAGTGTCATTTGCCAATTAAATAATTCAGTCATGCTGGACTCGTCAAAGAGCTTTTTTGTGTTTTGTACATGCAGGTCTATTAGTACTCATTGCATTAAAAAAAAAAAAATCTGTGCATATAAAGATCCTCTTTAAATCAGTCATAGTAAAAGGATCACTGTTTACGAAGAGGACGGCAAATAGAAATTCTCGTGCTGTTCTCAGAAATTGCATGTTTCACAGCTGGTACACCATTTTGGTGATTTTCATGGTGTGAAAATGTCCTCTGATGTGCTTCCACAAGGCAAAAGCAAGACCGCAACATTTGCTTTTTAGAAAGTTTTAATTCAGCAATGTTATTTATCAGTATGTGGTGATCTCTCCTGCTCAATGTTTGTTTGAATGTTGTGGGCAGTGCTAAGTTTTACAGCCCCAATTCCAAACAAGTTGGGACACCTGTGTAAAACATAAATAAAAACAATGTGAAAATTTGCAAATCATGGAAACCCCATGGTATGAGGGTGCATTAGTGCACATGACATGGGTGGCTTGTACATCTGGGAAGGCATCATTAATGCTGAATGATATATACATGTTTCAGAGCAATATGCTGCCATCCAGACTAAATCTTTTTCAGGGAAGGCCTTCCTTCTTTCAGCAAGATAACGACAAACCGCTTTCTGCACATATTAAAACTGCATGGCTCTGTAGTCAAAGAGTCGGGGTGCTAAACTGGCCTGCTGCAGTCCAGACCGGTCTCCCATTTAAAACATTTGGCGCATTATGAAACGCAAACTATGACCAAGGAGACCCCGAACTGTTGAGCAGCTGAAACTGTATATCAGGCAAGAATGGGACGACATTTCTCTTTCAGATCTACAGCAGTTGGTTTACAGAGTGTTGTTAAAAGTAGAGGTGATGCAACACAGTGGTAAACACGCCCCGTCCCAACTTTTCTGAAAAGTGTTGCTGATATCAAATTCAAAATGAGCAGATATTTTTCAAAAAACAATACAAGTGCTCAGTTTCAGCATGTGATATGTTGTCTTTGTACTATTTTCAATGGTTTTCATGATTTGCAAATCACCACGTTCTGTTTTTATTTATGTTCTACACAGCATCCCAACTTTTTTGGAACTGCGGTTGTAAATGGTGAAAGAGCATGGCGTGCACTCAGTCTTCCAGTAACGCAGCTCGGCTATTGCACGGTGCGACGACTGCCACAGGTACACAATATCTCTTCCTCTTTTTAGAGGGTGCCATTACTTTTTTGTCCTGATTTGAAGATCTATTCTGATTCATCTTGATTTACAGATGTGTTTTAGAATTGCGGGGTTTTTTTTTTTAAGTTGTAAAAAATGTTCCTAAAATTAGATTGCAGCTGAAAAACACGAGCTTTGAATGTGACCGTGTAGTCCGTATATAAAATCACAGCAGCTCATTCACAGTTTGTTACACAACATGACGGTTCTACAAACTCAGGAGCCAAATGCAGGATATGAACTTCTTCCCCAACGAGCTACGTTTCCTTGAACATCACAATGAATGAGGCCTGTTTATTAGTTCACACGATGTTTTAACGTACTGTAAGTTCTGTACCTGTATAATCATGAGCACAGTTTGGGTCTTTGAGTCCATTTCCATCGTTGTGATCTTTAGTGGAGAACCTCAGTCTTGTCGGGACGTCCATATCAATGGTCGGATCTCCTGTCCTGAGGTGGATGGTGTAGTTGGAGTCAGGGCCCTCCAGCATGTACTGGAACTCCATTGAATGTGCATTCTGTTTCCAGTCCTCCATCTGAATGCGCAGGAGAGAGCCGCCCCGCTGGGTGATGGAGAAGACCTTCCTCAGACCAAGCCAGAACTCGCCTGCAGAGCACAATTAGCAAGCTTTAAACACCAAACGCAGCAATGTCACTGCAACTGCAGTTTTTGGTCAATTTTCACTTTGGGTAACCGTTTCCTACATTACCCACAATGCCATTCAACTACCTGTTGATAGTGGTGCAGTGCGATGTGGCGGCGCTTTAGTGCTATTGTCGGTCTTTCATCTCTACACTCTGCTCAAACAGACCAGCTTCCCAAGCTTCAGCTTTCACACTAAAACCGCCATCAACACCTTCGCGCTTATCATCCTGTCCGTCTCGAACCAGCTGAGCCGAGTCTGTGCTGTAACTCCGTGAGTTTGTTTCATTCGGGGTCTTTGCTCAACAGGTCTGTGACTTCTACACTGGATTTATAAGAAGCTAAAAACGGTGAGCGTGAAAACCAAGTTTTGCACGGTCACTTCACAGCAAGAAGGTTCTGGGTTCGAGCCCAGCGGCCGACGGGGGCCTTTCTGTGTGGAGTTTGCATGTTCTCCGCGTGGGTTTCCTCCAGGTGCTCCGGTTTCCCCCACAGTCCAAAGACATGCGGTTAGGTTAACATGGGGCAGCTGTGGCCTGAGGTTGGGCCAAAGTGCCCTTAGGCAAGGCACCTAACCCCTAACCGCTCCCCGGGCGCTGTAGCATAGCTGCCCACTGCTCGGGGTGTGTGTGTGTGTGTGTGTGTGTGTTCACTGCTTCAGATGAGGAGGAATTTCATGTGTGGGGGGAAGCCATAGCCTAATGGTTAGAGAAGCAACTTTGGGACCAACAGGTCACCGGTTTGATTCCCTGGACCAGCGGGAATGACTGAAGTGCCCTTGGGGAAGGCACACAAGCCCCGGTTGCTCCCTCGGCTGCTCTGGGTACGTTGTATGTCCAAATAATAAGTCCCCCATGACATCACAATAATGGAAATGCAGCAGGTACGGGTTCCTATGGTCCAGTTATAACTTTTCAAAGTACACATCCATCACTTTCCTAGGGAACTAAAGGAGGGTGAAAAAGCACGAGTTATACCTGAGGTATACTGCACAGTGGAGCACTGAATATTACAGTCAGTTATTGTATTTTGGCATCAATTCATAGTTGGCCGGTGCGAGCTCTCAGAACTGTGTTTCAGCCTGCCTCTGCCATTGCAGTGGGTTAAACTCTGTGTATTTTTAGTTTCAAGGAGCACCAACATTCCAGATACATAACTCACTCTTGAAGTCTCCGAATCCATCCTCATAACTTTGCCAGGACTGGTTAAAATCAACAGAGCCATCATGTCTGCGCTGAATAAGCGTGAACGCTCCCTCTGTGGGGAGCAGAGCTCATGTTATCAGGACGTCAACCTACACCTATTAAAGTTGAGAATATTTCAGAATTTTATCTGGAGTTACACTAGGAGTAGAAAATACTGTGTGTATTCTTACCCTCCGTGAATTCACAGTACACAAGGAAAGGCTCGGATCCATTTGGCTTAATGGGATACAGGCCACTGGTTTTCTCTCCGCTGCTGAAGACCTCACCACAGTCTCCGGGGAAATCTACACAACAATCGTTCACACATTCAGTCCAAAGAATTACTAAAACACTCGAAAGTCCATGTCACTGGAGTCCGTGTCTCACCACTTGAAAAGCTTCCGTCATGGGAATAGTTGGACAGATATTCCGACATGCTGTAGCTTTCAGCATCCCAACTAAACTTGGGCAGAGTTTCCTGAAGTCTGGCAGAGTTTAGCTAGAAATGAAGTGACAACAATGTCGTATCAGGTGTTTACTGATGTAAAAGATGTACAGTACATAACACAAGTGGACAAAAAACCACCACCTTATTCTCCAGGCTTTTGATCTTGTTTTTCTGGTCGGTTAAGTGCTCATTTTGCTCCTTCACCACCTTCAGCAGCTCTGAGATACTCCCATCTTGGGCTTGGATCACCTCCTGGGTTGATATCATTTCATATAACTGATCAGTTCTGTTTTTTTGCTCCCAACAGTTTAATAATCATCTAAAAATAACAATATTGGTTCATTTATAACTGATTTGTCCCTGAGTGAGCCTCTGCAGCTGGGGTCAAGCGTCTTTTAAAAACCATTTTCTCCCAATTCTCTCTCATTTGACCCGAAACAGCTACCAAACTGGGGAGGGTAAAGGTTAACGTGTGCTTCCTCTGTAACACATGAAGCCACCGCATCTTTTCAAATTGCTGCTCATGCCGTGTCACAGAGCAGCAAAACGCGCTCGGTGGGGCGTGCTATCTGCCCTCTTCCACATACCTCACAGGGCTCAGAGATGGCCACGTTTGGCTACCGTCCCTGTGACTGACAGAGGACAGAGCAATGCCCCTCCCACCTAGAGAGCACACTCTCTTGGTCTCCTGACCACAGAAGACTGAGGCACCCAGACACGTTTTTTGGAGGCCAGGATCAAGGTTTGAGGATCCAATTGTAATAACGTAGATGCAAATCTCCTTCCATGCTGCAAATGTGAGGCTCCCACAGAGGTTAGTGTGAGTTTATTGCTGTGTTTGTACATGCACAGGAGGTGACTGGTGGGACCGTTGTGTAAGTACAGAGTGCTTGTGGAGGAATATAAACTTTGAAATAAGCCCAAATAATCTTACTGTGAGTGCTGAAATTTCTGCAACCTGATCTGCTGAGAGGAGACCTTCAGAAAGTCCACGCAGTTTCTTCTCGAGCTCTCCAACCTGATTCCACAGCTGGATTCCCTCCCTCATGATGTCCTCTACTTTCGAGTCCGTCTCCAGAGACAGGCTCCTGATCTCCTCGTTATTGGCTTTGAGCACCACAGTGCTCTTCTTCAGTTCCTGTTCTTTCTCTTTGATCTCGCTGGCCAGCACAGAAAGCTGGTTGAAGGACTTATCAAAAATGTTGAGCTTTTGTAAGATATCGCTAATCTGGCCTTTTGTCTTTTGCACAAAGTCCCTCAGGTTTTTACCGAGCTGCAGTAGGCCATTAGCAATAAGCTGGACTTCATCCAGGGCCACGAAAGCTGACTGACTCTCTGATGGAGACAGGTTTGGCTCCTCAGTGTCCTCTGCTGTTGGGAAAGCATTGGTTGATAAAATAAATAACAGTAGCAAGGCCAGCTTCATGGTCACACGCTTCACCACACGCAAATGAGCGAGCTTCGGTGTTGAAGATCTTTCAGCCCTTTATGTCCAACGAAGCCCAGAGTCCGTTTATATTTGTCTTGTTACAGAAGGGTTGATCATTAAACAGAAGAAACTGATGCGCCTTTGGTTTACAGAAATGAATAGGACAGGAACACAAATATTTTAGATTTTGATATGTTCTGGCAGTTGTAGATAAAGTCGGCCTTAATAATAATAACGGTTTATAAAATATGGCTCTTCACCTGATATAAAACTAGATCTACATACTCTGCTAATATTAAAAATCCTAAATACTAATTGTTAACCTTATAATACTAAATAAAAAAGATGAGAAAATGTCCTAGCCTGAGACAGTGCTGTAGTCGAGTCACTAAACCTCGAGTCCAAGTCAAGTCCAAGTTGTTAAAAAAAATTTCGAATCGAGTCCAAAACTCCAACTGCACCGTGTGATGGTGTCTGTTTTTGTGCCATTAACGTTAGTTTGTTCCTGAACAGGTGAATGTGCTTCTCTTAATCAGGGAGTGTGAAGTGTTCTGTCAGAGATGGATGTGAGTGCACAAGGTGTGTTTTTATTAAACAATCCAGAACGGCAGGGGCGATAGGTCGAGCGAGGCACAAACAGGCTATCGTAGACTCGGCAGAATCAAAGACGAGAAACAGGAAATCAAAGAAGGAAACAAGGCTCGGTAATGTGTCAGCAATACTTCGCAAAGGAAGTGCGTTTTCACAGTTTTTATATTGGCGCACTGATTGCGCCTTAATCCTGTGCAGGTGCAAGTCGTTTACGGCGCACGAGAGTCTATCTAATGCGCATTGACACACTCTTGCACGAAATTAGTACAAAATTAATGTAGATATAAATATCTTGTGCCAAATTATGGCATCTGACATAAAATGAAGAAAAAAAAATCAGTCCTAGTCTCCATGACTGCACGAGTTCAAGTTGAGTCACGAGTCCTTAAAATTGGGGCACGAGTTGGACTCGAGTACTACAAGCCTGCCAGGTTATACGCTGAAGATCCTCTCAGGATGGACCAAAGAACATTTACTTAAAATGGGTCTTGTCTTGGTCTCGAGACACTCTGGTCTTGGTTAGCATTCTGAACATGTGATGGTTTTTGGAAATCCAGTGAATAAGACGTTACAGTAGTCTAGTAGAGAAAAAAACCAAAAACATGACGCAGCATCTTGCAATTTGAGTTCAACAAAAACGAGCTGTTTTCGTGACATCAGTGTGAGATTTAAACGTTAACACGGAAGCTAAAATTATTGTCTTGGATTACAGTGGCACTGTGCTATTTGACACAATCGAAGAACTCGTACAGTTTAAAGTTATGCGCTTCCTGGAACAGGCTGGGCTAAATGTTTTGAGGGACTTAACCGATAAGTCATTAACTGATGAGTTTATTAATCACGGTGTCTCCAGTAAATGGCATGCAGTAGCCTATAGTGGTGTAGTTCAGCCCTGAGAGTCTCCTTCCTTAAGTATCTCTTCATAGTGATGACATCATGAATTAGTTTGGAGAATAATTACTAACAGCTCATTACAGAAAGATTAACCATTTTGGTAAAAATCCAGTTCATGACTTGTTGGTTTACGTTCACCGTGTTGATGCAGCCGGGTCCTGTCGCTCGTTACGTCACCTGATCTCTGTTCACATTCTCCGATCTTTCTTTCCTTTGATGTCTTGTTCAGGATCGTGTGTACTGGACGGACCGTGAGAAGGAGGCCGTGTACAGTGCCAACAGGCTCACTGGGCAGGACGTGACGAGCCTCGCTGAACGTCTCAAAGATCCGCACGATATAGTGGTGTTCCATGAGCTGAGTCAGCCCCAAGGTTCGCTGGAGTGTTTTTAATTATTTTTTACATTTACACTGCGTTTCTCTGCTTTTCTTTGAAGTTTTCCCATTCCTGTACCTCCAGACAAAGAAGGAAATATTGTCAAGACCCCGGTTTCAGCCCTCACACACCCTTTTTCCTTTCGTTTCTTTTTATGATTCGTTTAATTAAAGCTCTACTGCCTTTCAGATTGTTCAAGTATAGAAAGAATTTTCCCCGACACCCAAAAGTTACTGAATTTGAATCACAGACTTCCAATTTTATTAGGTTTAAAAAACAGAACAATTAATGAATTTATCTCCACGTGGCTCTAAATTCTCCGCTATTTTTTCCTGCTTCACCATGACCCAATACAAGATGCTTTCCCTGTTCGTGCAAGGCATTGTAGGATACAAATTTGAAACCGGAGAGAAAATGAAACGTGAAAGAACGACTACAGTAATGGGAAGAAAGCGCAGGACCAAACTAATAAATAAATATCGGTGATCAGCTGTTCGTTTAGCGACAGAACAAAAGGTTTGACTGCGTGATTTCATGCACATTCCCTCAAATTAAATCACTTCCCAGCCACAATAAACACATTTCACCGGTTTTATGAAATCAAAAGGCCGTCTCGCTTTAATCACTCAGTGGAAATAGAATTTTGTGCGCCCTCTAGTGGACACTGCATTTAATCCTCCAGCCCCCTAGCTGATGGAGCTCTGACTGTTTATCTCCCCATGTTCGAGACACCGTCGCTAATCGTATATTCTGTCCATCCTAGAGCTGTCTCACCTTCTCAATCTTCTCATCCAGCATCCTGAAGAACTCCTGCTGGCTCTCTGACGAGTGGATGCTGCGTGAACAGAGATCAGATAATCAGGAGCAAACAGTATGGATAAAGCCAAGGCCGTTTTCCACTCGGCACAAACACACTCACCTGATTTTATTAGTGTTCCCGCTCGCCTCTTTGTGTTTGCCCTTGTGCAAAAATGTGCTCTTCTCCTGAAAACACAGCAGAAAGGTGGCTGGTAGTGTGCAGGGGCGGAGCTTTAACCATATGCAAATGAGAAGTGATGGGGTTTTTTTTTTACGATCATAAAAAAAAAAAAAAACAGAGGAAAGTAAAACCTGGTGCTCCTGGTTGCGCGTGTTCATGCGCTCCTCCTCTCCGTGCTGCACGTACTTCACCTTCTCCACTCCTTTCATTTTGTACTCGTCTAAACAAACAAACAAACAAACAGCAAGAGATCTGATTAAACCCTCAGCTGCTCTTTTACATCACTGTCGTCGTCCGGGAGTTTAGTGCACGTACAGCTGTTGGTCATGATTCTGTCTCACACTTCAATCCTTCATTAATTCCCAACACCATGAAGTGGGTGTGGCTAACTACAGGTGACGCTTGCATAAACCCCACCCACTCATTTGTACCCGTGTTTTATATGCTGAAATCTCAACAGCACTTTTGTTCCTTTGTAAATAAAATGCATTTCATGACTTCAGCAACGACTTTGTTTTATTTTTAAATATATTTAAACCCAGACTGGTATTAGTTCTTATGAAATCCATAAAGATTACAGGTTACTTTTCAGGCTTGGGCTCAGTGCTCGCTGAGCTGAGCTGAAGTGCTCACACCCTCACGGAGGCATGGAATAGTGTCATCGGCACGTTGAAGCGCCTGACTGGCTTGACCGTTCCTGACCTGAGGAGAAGGCGTCTCCATTGCTGTGGGCTTTGTCCCGATCCTCCTCATCTCCAGGAACGGACGACAACTGCTTGGCTGAAGCGCAGCCCATCACTCGCTCACACCCCCCTCTCTCTCCAACATGGTACAGTCCTCCACACCTGACAGGACGAGAGGATAAGTAAGAACAGGAACTACCATGTCCCATCAGCGCTCCCTAACATTAAATGTGACTATAAACGGATAAAAATTGTGAGTTGTTGATAAGTCACCCATCCCTGGACTTTCAGTTAGGTGCAAAAAAAAGTTTCTGCACCCTTAGAACAAAGTGACTCATTGACAGCCGAGAGATACTCAGTGTTCGAGTTTCAACAGCAACAAAAAAGAATAAAGGGCGTTTATCAGATGATTAAATTTTGCAAACTCTGTGCTCTCAGGTGTAAATCATTGCTCTATGTGGTCAGTAAGAGTGAGTGAGGAGTGTGTGAGTGTGAGAGAGTCCCTGAATCCCAAACCGCGGTCTATTAAACAGGCAGCGCGTAAAACGTCATGACGTCACACGGTGTTCACGAGCGACCTGGAGCTCAAACTTAAAGGGGGACGAAAAGCAAAGTGGCACCAAAACCACAAATAAGTTTCTCCTGTCTGCCGCATGTCAGACACGTCCGCACTCCAGCCGCGCTGTGAGGGGCAGCGGGGTTAAACGCACAAATATAAACATATTCACATGAAGTTTTAATCTTCCTCTTCAACTAAAGATGAAATAGACCGAGGCACGCCCTGCTAATGATGATGAGTTTCCGTTAGCTAATGGTAATTAACGGCCTACATGAAACACTGGGTTAAAATGATGCAAAACAAAACCCTCCTGAACTCTGCTGCTGTCGGGAAACAGTGCAGTGGAGTGTGAGGAGCTCAGTGAGGCTGTGTGTGTGTGTCTCTCTCTCTCTCTGTCTGTCTGGAGGTGTGTGAGAGAGAGAGACTGTGTGAGAGAGAGAGAGAGAGAGACTGTGTGTGTGTGTGTGAGAGAGAGAGAGAGAGAGAGAGAGAGAGAGAGACTTTTAAACTTACACAGTATCCTTAACAGTTCCAGTCCAGTCATAACAATAGTCTTGCCAATAATCCTTTAGCTTTTTACTTACACTCGTCATGGTGTTCCTGCACAGACAAAAAAATAGCATCCCCAACTGTATCAGTGTTTAAAAAAAATCAATCTAAAATAACAGTGCTCTTAAAATACTTCAGATAATACTTTTACTGTATACTGTACTATAATCAACCTTTTATATAGAGATCATTAACTCCTGCACTCCTGAAAGTTATAGGTCATCTGAAGATATTACTTAAACACACCTGTACTCTTCAGTATCATCAAAGTCCTGCTTATTGTGAGTTGGTTTGAGGTAGTCACACTATCACCCCGATAACTCCCTCTCCTGTGTTGTTGGCCTGGTAACAGAACATAAACACTGTAAATATCATAAACATCATAAATAGTTAGTCAGTGATTTGGTGAAATGGAGAACAGCGTGGAACAGGTGGAGGGATGGGCAGCAGAGGCAACTGAGGCTCTCTGCACCTGCCTGGAGCAGCAGAGGGATCTGCAGCTGAAACAAACCGACTTAAAGTCACAGTCAAGAAGAAACAATATTTGCATCTTCAGAGCGGCAGAGGGAGAGGAAGGGAAACTCGGTACAACACTTTATTGATAAACTCCTGTGAAGGGAAATGCAACTTACACAGGACTTTGATTTGAAAATACAGCAGGCTCACTGGTCCCTGGCACAGAAACCTCACCTCAAAGCCCCTCCAATACCTATTATTGTCAACTTCTGGGAGTTCACAACTAAGGAAATGATACTGAAAGAGGCTTGACCATGGGTCTGAAATCGTGAAGAAACACAGGGAATACACTGAGATAAAAAGAGCCCTAAAAGAAAAGGGGATTCGTTTCCAAACACCATACACAAATATGCAGATCCACTGGGACATCAGGGCTTGAACATACACCAGTGCACAGGAGGCACAGTGCCCCTCACTTTTTGCAATATTCATAGAGCCTTTGGCTCAAGCTATTCGACAAAATAAAGAGCTGGAAGGAATTAATATAGCGAAAGAAAATCACTATAGTAGGTCCCTGATGTGGGGGACTAATGAAGCATGGCAGGTGGGAACTGATGTTAACACAGCCTTTATTTATT
>JAODIB010000001.1:1189690-1204186 GCA_027575605.1 Sciades troschelii | reverse complement strand
CTCCGTTTCTCTCGTCTCTCTTGTGTCTCTCCGTTTCTCTCGTCTCTCTCCCCATTTCTCTCTCTCTCCCCCCATTTTTCTCTCTCTCTCTGTTTCTCTCTCTGTCTCTCTCTGTTTCTCTCTCTCCCCATTTCTCTCTCTCTCTGTTTTTCTCTCTCTCTGTTTTTCCTCTCTGTCTCTCTCTCTATTTCTCTCTCTGTTCCCCTCTCTCTCTATTTCTGTTTTTCTCTCTCTGTCTCTGTTTTTCCTCTCTCTCTCTCTCTTTGTCTCTCTCTCTGTTCCTCTCTCTCTCTGTCTCTATTTCTCTCTCTCTCTGTTTTTTCTGTCTCTCTCTCTCTCTGTTTTTCTCTCTGTTCCTCTCCTCTCTGTTTTTCCTCTCTCTCTCTCTAATTCTGTTTCTCTCTCTCTCTCTGTTTCTCTCTCTCTCTCTGTGCGTGTCTGTGTCTCTGAAGCGGCTAGAGTTAATGAGATGATATTAGAGTCAGTGTGTAATGATGTGAATGTAAACGAGGGCGTGGGCCTGAGTGAGCCGGAGCGTTCCCGTACCCCTCCGTGGGTATAAACCCAGGCACCCTGCTGAACGAGGACGCGCTCGTCCTGTCTGTGCGTGTTGGCGAACTCGGGCGGATGAAGAGCCTGCTGTAGTTTTTTAGTCCGATGTTTAGTAACGTGGGGAAGACGCTGCCCGGCGTTCGTCAGCACGTTCCTGCGCTCTGGCTTCGGCACGTTACCGTGACATCATCGCGTGGAACGTGCTGATGCTGGAGTGTGATAGTGTTCTGTTTCAGCCAGCTCTGGTCTACACGACACGCTTCACCGTGCGGGGCGGAGGCTGCCGTCACGTCAACACGATCACAATCTCATGAAATGGAACACAGGAAAAAAACGGCTCCGAGCGACTCGTATCGTACTGAAAGGATGATTTTTTTCCCCTTTGTGTCAAAACATTGTAGTCTGAAGTGTCGTATTGTATTTAATGTCCCTTTAATTTAAAAAAGTTTTTATCTCATTCATTTCGGCAGGAGAATAAAAAAAAAAATCAACAAAGCACCAGAGAGTTCCAAAACTTTCAGGTTTAATCAGTTCTTTGGTAAGCGACCCGCGTACACCGTGATGTCACAGCGTGGGACGGCGGGCCGCTTTGTTTGTCCAGCACACAATAAAATAGAACATTCACAAAGTAATACAACAATACAAGAGCACAAAGTCAGGAATAATGACGTACATTCCACCAGGGAAGTCGAGAGGAAAAACTCATTCGCACTGCAATGATATAAAAAGAAAGAAAACGTGAGTTAACTGTTTGGTTTTTGTCGTCCGTGACAAATTTTGTTTGACACTACAAAGAACAAACAGCTCTTTTAAAGATATTGCTATAGGATTAAACGTGTTCGTAGGTAACTGCAAACAATTTTCCAAATAAGGAGACTTTTTTTTTTTTTTTTAAGGTGTGTTGCATGTGACCACAATGCCAACCTGCTGCAGGAGATTTAAACTTCAGGATGCGCAACGTAGCTTTTTTTTTTTTTTAACCACCACATCCTGCGTGCGCATGACGATACTGAGAAACGAGGCACATTGACGTCAATGACGCTCGTCATGCCTGTAAAATATCATGCTGTATTTCTTAAATCAGCTGCACTGAATCATGGCTTTAGCCGGCTTCTCTTTGAGCAGCAGTTTAAAACGTGGATGGTTTCAATTTTGGATGGAACGTGTCGTCACTGTTTTACGTTACGGATTTTCACGTCTAAAGTGATTTCAGTGTCGGTATTAAAGTGCTTTCGTTCATTGTGGCTTCATTTGCTTCTAAGACAAAAACATGTACCATGTTTTCAAAAAATAGCAAAAATAAAATTAACACATCAACAAAAATGTGTACTTCATGACCGTACAGGTTTTTCTATAAATCGCTGATCAAAAACGCCTCGGAGAAAGTTCTTCCCGTCCACGGTTGTGTTTTCATCAGAAAAAAATCCTTCATTTTAAAAGTGTCCGTGTGTTCACGATAAACAAATGTTACAAAATATACATTAGTTTAAAAAAAACAAAACAAAACGTGTCTTTGACACAGCGGTACAAAAAAAATAAATCCATACGGATCATCAGTCAGTAGTTCGCCTTCGTAGCATCCTGTACTGGCACCAACGTTAAGCTTCAGGATCTGGAATCTTGTATGCGAACCATACGAGAACTTTCTCGCCAAGTTCTACAAACTCCAGCTCCAAGGAGTCGTTACTTTCCGATCACGCTCTGCGAAAAGAGCCTCTGGACCGATCAAGTCCGCCAACAGCTTCTTCATTAAAAGGATTATCCGTTTCATGCCAGCGCGGTGGGCTGCTACGTCTCAGCTGGCGACGAAGAAGGAGCGATGTCCATGTCGGCTGTCTCCGAACGTCCTTCATGATGAATATTGTCCCCATCTTCACCTTCCAAAGTCAGTTCGAACTGGAACGTGTCTCCTCCGGCTTCGTAGAACGGAGGAGACGGACTCTGAGGGATCATGCTATGGTACCAGTTCCTGTTCTGCTCCAGAGTGTCCAGGATGTCCTGGGCGTCCGGGTGCACCAGATCCGCCCATGTCTCCCACAGAGGGTGTACGATGTAGTCGATGAATCCCACCTGGAGGATCATCAGAGCTTGATTTGCACGTGGAGCAAAGAGAAACTAAAGACCACACTGGTCTTGAAATTTACAAGAAAACACGACCAAATGCTTGATGTGGTTGGTTCCTACCTGGGATTTCTCCACAGAAGCGGTGTGCTTGTCGCACATGGGGCTGATCTCCATGCCGCGCTCTCGCTCTCGGTCACCCTGGTGGAAGAACTCGTCCATGATGCGGTCCGTCCACTGTCGGTAAAGGTCCAAAGGCTTGGTGGGGTTACTGAGATCGGCACAGTGGACCATATTACGCAGGACCTGCGGACGTCGGAAAGGTTCATTAGTGTGGGACTCTTTGACACACACACACAAAAAAAAAAAAAAATCACTTCCTGAATTCCACGAGCGCTCACCTGTATCCTGTCGGTGTAGTGGTCCAGCAGTAACACTCCTGAACTTGTCACTTTCTTGGTCTCCACCATGGTCTTTAGATCCGCCAGCAAGCTCATGTGTTTGGACATATCTGTCGCAAGCACCTAACACGAAGAAGCGGAGCAACGTTAGCCGAGAGACTCGACCAGAGAAAGGCGAACGTGTTGCACGGTATCGCCGAAAGGTCGACTCACCATGTCGATGACCATTCTGCGAAGGGTCTGCCGTTGTTTCTTTGACAGGTTCTGGAAGATGTCGCAGTTTTCCCCTTGGAGCAGCTTAAACCCTACGGCCAGGTGATGGTTCTCGAGAACGGATTCGTCGTTGTACATGAGCGCCAGTTCCGAGTCTGCAAGGCGAGGGGAGTCAGATTTATTTATAAAAGCCCACCAAGGTTTTGTACAGTATGCTATAAATAAATAAAAAGCACATATGTAAAGCAGGCGAAGCTCAATAACAACTAAGAGGACAGAAGCAAGACGTTCGTACACACGGCTAAAATGTTTGGTCTCCGTCTGGTTCCAGTTACTCAAACTGCACGCGAAGGAAGGAATGGAAGGGCAAAAGCACTCACTGGTATTAATCAGGAACTGGTTCGAGACCCCCGGGTGGTCCACGTCATGGATCGCTGCTGCGAAGATGGCTGCCAGGATCTCCAAGTCTGTGAAGACGGCCTGTGAACGAGGAGAGAAATGAAATCAAAATGCTGATCTCGCGATGATCTCTACCTTCAGCTTTCCGACCTCCAGATAAAACGTGCGATCGGTTTAAGACTTCCAAGGTGTGTTTACAGCAAGTCGTTCGCCCGAAGACGATTTTACAGACATAACGGCTCGTCGCTCACCTCCAGAGCAGGGGTGGACAGGAGGATGTGCATGGACTGGGCCACGTCAGCAGCATGCAGGCTGTTGTGGTAGGCCATGTCCGAGTGGTAGTGGTCCTCCAGGGTCATCATGTAGGTCACAAAGGTGTCCATTGGGATCTTGAAGGTTTTCATCAAATCTCTTTCCTGGAGATGATGCAACAACATCGTACAATTTAGTTCGGTCTTAAAAAAGGTCAGATGAATCCTTCTGACCGTGGGACTACTTCGGATGCGTTCCCTAAAGGATAAAGCAAGGCACCGACCTGGAAGATGGCGTACATGACGCAGGTGAGTGGGCGTTGATGGGAATGCTCTGCAATCCTGAAGATGTTCAACCCCCACTTGTTGATGTTCTCCAAGTCCTGGAGAATAGAAGAGATGTCAAGCATGTTATTTGCAGTAACAGACTCTGAAACTACAAGACAACGGGAGGTGGAGAGCAGACAACTAGGAACTCGGATACCAGTGGAAGCAAGGATCCAACTGACGAGGGAAGTGATGATGCATGAAGGATTTTATGGTTCTTACCGTTGCAAGCAGGTCTTCAAGGTCGGTCTTGACTCCAAATCGGGCCACGCTGCTGGAGATGCCTGGTCCATGTGTGACCTTCCTCATTCCGCTGATCTGAGTCATGAGCAGCTGTTGTTGCTGCTTCCTCTTCCTCTCCCGAGACTTCGGAGGAGGCGACAGGATCTCCAGCTCGTTCTGCTTGTCTGCGAGGGAGAGGTTTTGATCTGTCAGTTATGCTAATGTCCCCCCCTCGCACAGCACAGTCAGTTCATTACCATTTGTGACCTTTTCACTCATATTTACTTGTGTTCATTTATTCTCCCTCCATCAGGGGGGTTCCCCGACATGTGAAGGGGGTGTCAGTGAGTGTCCATTTCCATAACATTTCAGGTTAAGTCCTCTGTGTCATTTCGTAACTGGCGTAACAACGCTTGTTCCAAGTAAAACACGACGCTGTCTCCGAAACGTTCTTGCTGAAATCGCTTTGTTCACGAAACGCAAAAAGGTCGAGGAATGAGGTTTGTCGGAGGAAATTCATGGAAGCGTTTCCTGCATGCTGCGTTTTTACAGGTTATCACATTTCTTTCTGTTCCCCAGACTCTGATAACGCTGACTTCCTGCTCCTGTCAGAGTCACACCGTTTATCGAGTCAAACAAGTGTGACACAAACACCCCCAACACACATAAACCTCATCTCTCTTCTCTTCCTCGTTCTTTGCAAAAAAAAAAAAAAATTAACCGCAGGTTTGCAAGCAGCGGTAAACCACGAGGTGACCTGACTGCTGCTCCGGCCTTCCTTCATTCTTTCTCATCATGCGCTGCAACTGTTACGGTTCCAGCATCAGTGAAAGTTTCTACTCGAGAACAGAAATGAACGCAGGAAGTGTTTACAGCTGCAGACCGACCGTAAACCCTTTTAGCCAGCGAAACAACTGGACAGACGCAAATTTCAGTTATTTGTCGCCTGGGATTGGATTAGCTCCAACCCTGACGGATCAGCGCTAGAGATAACGGAGGTTATAATGGATATACCGTTTTCATCTTTTCTATTCTGTTCCAATTCCAGACTCATTCCTTCACATACTTTGCGTAAGGCTTCGTGCCTGGTGTCAACGGAAGATGAAAGCTTGGACTCACCTAAGAACGTGTTGGAGATGAACTCGGACACTTGGTTCCCAGAGCGGCTCATTTCCGACAGGTGTGTGAGCTCACGGTTCAACATCCGCTTGAACTGCAAATCATGAAAAGAATTAGCGTTAGAAAAAAGTGCTGAAGACGAGTAACTTGTGCAGTGAGTTATGATGGAGCACACGGCATTTTCACAGTCCTGTAAAATCTCCAAACACACACCTTCATGTAACCCCAGGAGGCTGAGAGCACGTCGTTTATCTCGGGCATGTTTAGAGCCTTTAGAAAGCGCAATCCACAAAACCTCCCAAGAATGAGAGCGAAGTTTACAGAAGCAAAAGTTTTTTCTTCTTTTCATCGTCGCTCTCTGACAAACCGACTCCAGCCTCTTCACCTCCCCTTTCCCCCCTCTCTGCCCTTCAACCTTCTCATGCAGAGTTTGCGTGAGAGAGTAAATCCCACTGCACGAAAACAGCTGTACAGCAAGCCGGCTGCACAACACAACATGCCTCTTCTGACTGATCCAACAAGACGGCTAAATTATTTTACAACGTATAAGAAAAAAAAAAATCATGCAACATTCCTACTTTCTAACACACGCACACACTAAAGCACTGCAGGAATATTGTATAACATCAAAGTTTGTGAAGAGCTGGACGTCTGGATCGTAGCTTTCCAATCCATTCACACAGTAAATGTTACACCATAAATGATGCAGCACAGACTTTCATTTCAGACACACACATTTTTCTGAGCGGTTGGATGCGTTTTGATCGGTCTTCAAAACACAAAAGGAATACCATTTAAGATGTTTCCTCACCTCAGCCCAGCCTTTCATCATACCGATCTTTCTCGCTTTCTCGGAGCAGCACAGTCCCATGGTGGCATGCACGATGCCTTGCGCTCGACACTGGCTCACTTTGACACACGCCAGGAAGTGTTTGAGACAAAGACCTGGCTGATTCACCTCACTCACACCGACCCCGCCTCCACCCCTCCCCTGGCTCCTCCCCTCCCTCGCTCCCTCCCTCCCTCCTTCTCTTCATGGCCTCAGGTACACACGCTCTGGTTGTCAGACTGAGACTCATTTCCTGATTACAGCCCCCTCAACGTTTCTCATTTTTAATCCTTCGTCAGGTTCTGACTGAGCTCACGGCCCGGCTGAGTGGATTAAACTCTTAAAGCTGAAGGTTTCATTAAAATAAGTGTCCGTGTGTTTAGTCTCGGCTCACGCCAGGCGCCACATCGTGATTTCTGATTTCTTATCAGTGTAAACGAGGTCATCTACGGGAAACCGGCCTCCTCTGGCCTAGTTAGAGCTCCACACGCCACCACATCTGTGTCATCTAAAGTTCGTACAGTGTTGTAGCTCCGTACAGAAGTGGACCGAAAGGCCACGGGTTACGTCCCTAAACCCGTAACTGCTCGGCTGCTTTATAAACCCAAGGAAATTTCATTATCTGTACTGAACCCTTGGAATATCATGTTCTTTAAATATTAGGACAAGTTGCTCAGTGTTCCTTTACGGTTTAAATGACGCTTTAAAGTATCAAAAACGTTTATTTGCCGTGACTTTTTTGGAAACCCCCCGATCACTTTTTCTCATCGATCACGCAATGCGACACTTCCTGAGACGTTTCTCACGTCTACTCGCACTTGTTTTTACCGGGTCTGTATCGGCTGTCGAGAACAGCCACGTCGGATCGACCGACGTGCGCAACCAGTCAGGTCGTCTGCATTAAAGCTACTAGATGATAAAGGATATTTAAATCGTGTTCGGGATTTTCTTCTTCCACAGAGTTTAAATCCTGGCATCGTCTGTTTTTGTAAACCTACTGTATTAGCGTATCAAATTTGGCCTAAGAGTGTACAAACTTTTGCACACCTCAAGTTGAACTGGTGTGACTGGTTAGCACCAGGCTGGGAATTACCCTTATTATCTCAGACGTTAGTTGCCGGATTTAGTGGGTGTGTTCGAGCAGGAAATCACAGAAGTGCAAAAAGGGTGGGGCTTCCGGAAGAAATGTGATGAGCTAAACTCCTTTGACACTGGGATTAGCGTGAAATACTGGGTTTAATTAAAACAACACTGTAGCTGCGTACCATGAGAACGGCGCAGGTTCGCATTCCCTCTCTGAGTATCGAGCAAGCTAGTCATGCTAGCCTGGGTTTTTTTGGTAAAAAAAAAAACTTCAAGAACCGCCCACTTTTACTGGACGAGGGTGATTGATTGACGTGGCAGAAGATGAACTATGGCTGGTTTTAAAATTAATTAATTGAAATGACGTCCTGATTGGTTGAGGATATTTCTGCTGTGATTGGACAACAACCTGATTGGCTGCCCAGTGAACGAACGCGTTGGTGATTGTGCGCGAGTCGGCACTCGGAACCAACAGATTAATTTACTTCTGACCAATTAGAGTCCAACATGTTGATCGAGCGTTTGACCCAAAGACCTACAAACCAGAAAACACACATTTCTGCAAAGTCCTGGATTTCCAGCAGCCTTCGTTATTACGCAATAATTTAATGCGCCAACGACATTCCCGCAAACTGTGGTGTGTAAACACAGCTCCGTGTTCACCTTGACCTCGTCTACCACCTGCACCACATCACTCTTACTGCAGAAGCTTCAGGTGTGTGTGTGTGTGTGTGTGTGTGTGTGTGTGGTTTCAGAAGCATGAATCTGGAGTTTTTGCACTGCGACAATCACACTGAGCAAACATAACCCTGATTATCAGCTTTTACACACACACACACACTGAGATAACATTTACTGAAGCAGATCCACACAGTTCCTCTGATTTACACTGTTGGATTGCGATTGGTCAGAAGGTGCTGATTAATTCTCTATTTCTAGATATTTCATGTCCATGATGGAAAGCAATTCCCTTTTTTTGCTGATAAACCGTGACTGTGATATCCAAGACTGTGAACGTATCACTCGTAGCATTCCGGCACTAATCTAATTCCCCTCACAATTCACTGCAGGACAAGGATGGAGTGTGTGTTTAAAACAAGCGGAAAAATTCCGTCGTAATTCCCCAGCAGTGTTGTTTATCAGTGTTCTGCTGCTAATGGACAATTGATCAGGGGTGTGTGTGTGTGTGTGTGTGTGTGTGAGATGAGATAAAGTAATATCAAACGTTATTCAACTTGAAGGAAATTCTTGTGCCACATGTTGCTCAGAAATTACAACATAAGAATAATAAACAAGCGGAACACCAGCACCTGTTTAGAGCTTATTGTTTAATGAATTGGCAGACTGCCCAGGGTAAACCCCGCCTCCTGCCCAGGGTAAACCCCGCCTCCCACTCAACGTCAGCTAGGATTGGCTCCAACTTCCCCCGAAACCCTGATGGATAAGCAGCATAGATTTCAGGGGCGGAGTTCTAGACTGATTTCAGGGGAGGAGTTATTCAGGTTGATTTCAGGGGCGGAGTTCTACAGGTTGATTTCAGGGGTGGAGTTATTCAGGTTGATTTCAAGGGTGGAGTTCTACAGGTTGATTTCAGGGGCGGAGTTCTACAGGTTGATTTCAGGGGCGGAGTTCTACAGGTTGATTTCAGGGGAGGAGTTATTCAGATTGATTTCAGGGGCGGAGTTCTGCAGGTTGATTTCAGGGGCGGAGTTCTACAGGTTTATTACAGGGGAGGAGTTATTCAGATTGATTTAATGGGAGGAGTTATTCAGATTGATTTCAGGGGAGGAGTTCTACAGGTTTATTACAGGGGAGGACTTCCTCAGTTTCAGGGGCGGAATTATTCAGACTGATTTAATGGGAGGAGTTCTACAGGTTGATTTCAGGGCCAACATTCTACAGATTAATTTCAGGGGAGGAGTTATTCAGATTGATTTCATGGGCGGAGTTCTATAGACTGATTTCAGGAGAGGAGTTCTACAGGTTGATTTCAGGGGAGGAGTTTTACAGGTTGATGGCCACCAGTAGAAAATACCTCCTGTGGTGTTCTGTGGTGCACCTCACTGGTCTCAGTCTCCAGCTGAAGATGCTCTGGTGACTCCAGTGTGGCGTGCAGGGGACGAGACGCATCGTCCATAATACTGAGTAGTTTCCTCAGCGTCCTCCTCTCCGACACCTCCACCCAAGCCTCCAGTTCCACTCCCAGGATAGAACCATCTTTCCTGATGAGCTTATTGAGTCTGTTAGCGTGGGCTCCTTCACCCTGCTGCCGCTGGCCACCAACGAGTGATGGAACATCTGCAGCACTGAAAGGTCTGAGTCTCCTGAGGAAATACAGGTGCCTCTGATCTTTCTTACACAGGGCTCCTGTGTTTTTGACCGGTCTGTCTTATAGTCTATGTGGATGCCCAGGTACTTGTATTCCTCAACACTGTCCACCTCTATTCTCTCGACGCTGACTGAGTTCACGTTCCAGAGTCCAACACCAAAGACCATTCTTGGTGTTTTTTGTGATGTTGGGTTGCAGGTGATTTAATTCACATCACTCCATAAAACGGTCCCCTACACTCCTGTAGTCAGCCTCCTGTCCCCTGCTGGTCCAACCCGCAATGGCGAAAACGTCTGCAGGTGACAGGACTGTGAGCAGAATCTGAAGTCAGAGGTGTAGAATGGGAACAGAAAGGGAGACAGGACGGTCCCCTGAGGGGCCCCTTTGCTGCTTGCTATTGTGTCAGATACTTTGGTCTGCAGCCTTGACGGCTAACAAAATCACCTCAACACTCAGTTCACCTGCTGTTCTTGTTTTGAAAGCAATGCCCGTGTGCGCGGGGTATTCATATTTCCCACGAGTAGTGCGTTATACGTCATCCTTGACGTGTGTGTGTGTGTTCACCTTGTTGGAGGCCATGTCGCTGACGGAGCGGTGTGTCTGGATGGTCTCTAGCTGGTCCAGGCACCAGTCCAGCTCCTCCATGGTCTCCAAGGCCAGCTTCTGATACGACTCATCTGGGAGAAAGGAAAAAAAAAAAACCACACACACACAAAAAAAAAAAAGTCAGAAATCAAACTTGGCCATCGTCAAGAATTTTGTCTGTTAAATTTTTATTAGCAGAGTATGTTCTATTTTTTAAACATTCTATACCACTGTATGTTCCTTCTTTAGAGCTGCAAAGCATGGTGGCGGCAGCATCGGGTTGTGTAAGAGTTTTCGTCGGACTGCTGCACTTCAGAAAATAGAGCGAGTCTAATAAAAAAAAAAAATTTATAGTTTCTACAAATCCTTGAAAACGGACAAGTTTGATTTCTGACTCCACGTCTTTCTCTCGTCTCACGTCCGTCTCTGTCCCAGAGGAGTCGTATCGGAAATGTTATTGCTCCATTTTTTGAAGTGCACCAGTCCCTTTTCCAGCAAAACACCCTCGCAACATGATGCCACCACCACCAGGATGGTGTTCTTCAGATTAAAAGCCTTACTCTTTTTTCTTCCATGCGTAGCGCTGAACATTATGGACAAACAGATCGATTTTGACTTCATCTGATCAGAGAGCACTCCTCCAAAAGGTTGGTGATCACCTGCATACTTTGCTCTGGCTTTTTCATCGAGGCTTCTTTCAATCATCCACACAACTTCAAAAGTTCTGAAGTTGAGATGAAGACAGATCAGATCAGATAGCAGAGTGAAGTTAACTCTGAGAACCTTGTAGGCATCTCAAAACTTCATAACTTTCCCCTCTTTGATCCACCCTGAGAGAAAGAACGAGTGACGGCACTGTAATCAAAGCCCACGCTATGGTTGTTGGATTTTTGTTTTTTTGCATGAGCAACCTGAGAAGTAAACTTTACTCCCTCGTCTGGCTCGCCTCCCAGAGCAGCAGGTCTACAGCCAAAGCAAATGAAACCCACTTCCTGTGTTTGAAGCCCAGACACAGTGAGATTACTACCACACTGCTGCGTTTAGGAGAAACAGAATATCACCCCCGTCATATGTTACATGTCTGACGTATCGACGCAACACGCAACACTGATGAAAGCGATGTGATAATGTCACACTCCCGACCCCTCCCCAGGGGCCTCGTTGACCTTGTGCTGTAGTGTTACGATGTCAGGTTGCTCTGATCCTCACCAGAGACATCTCACATTCACACCCACACGTTTAAGTTGAAATATTTTCAGTAGATATCAAACTCAAAAGGCTGAAAAAAAAAAAAAATCGTGTCATTATGTTAATATTCTGGAACAGAACTAGACAAAAGAATGAAACCAAGTGGACGTTAATGACGTGTTATACAATCACAGGGTTAAAACTCCAGCATCCAGATGTTGAGTTCAGAGGAAATATAAAATGGAGGAGAGTGAAGGTTTCGATTAAACACGCTGACGTTCGTGAGCGCTACAATCAGCAGTACAGACGATGAATAACGTTCCACATGTGCAGCTCATTTAAATCCGTGTGTGTGTGGATCTAAAGCCTGGCATGGATACACACGAATACTGCCGTCAGTATGTCACCACTGTAGGAGTGTAAGCGTGGGGTAAAGTCGAGCCGCAGCATCAGCCGAACCAAATGTGTAATAAATAAGACTGGAAGTGAGCAGCTTGAGGGAGGATCACTCAGGATTAGTGGCAAATTAAGAGAGTGAGACGAGATCGGAGAGCGAACTTATTGCTACGCCGTCTTCTATATGGCGTAAATTTAATTTCATGGTTTATGTTCATATTATCAAAATGGCAGAAACGACATAAAGGTCCACGGCTCGACGTTAACGTTTTAATTCACTCATCCAGTCAGTGAGGGAGATGCGGATTTGATTTCTCCGGACCAAACATTTCATGGTCCCGGACAGTCGGACTACTGTTAATGTCGAGCTCTGGGATCAGACATTCACTAGGCATGCTCGGCGTGATGTTTTATCTCGTTTTCATGTTTCATTGTGGACGTTTTGGAAACTCACAGTGACTCTTGAGTTAGCATAACCCTGACTTTAACTTAGGTTCACGTTATCGAGCAACAAAGCGACAGTTGACCATTCATTCTCTCTGTGTGTGTGTGTGAAAACAGTCAGGATTTCAGCAACAAAGCAACATTTGAATGTAATCCTCAGGGCCCATGGTTTCATCTTATTCTGTCATATATGACCTCCTGTTACATGGGTACAGAGATGCTAGGGAGAAAATTAAAGCATGGAAGGAAGTAGCAGAGATCGTTCGGTGCCTTTGGTGAGTTTTACGCAGCGAGTACAGTTAGCTTGCTTTAAGTATGAATAGGAGCACGTACTGTAAATCAGACAACCTCTTTCCACACAGAATAGCGGTTTGTTTTTTTAATTTGTAGTTAGGTTTACGTCCATTTTTGATCGAAACTGCAAAAATAAAAATAAATGCTGGATAGGCCACAGCTATAATCGACCTGAGTGATTTGTCACACGGGGTAAATTCGTAAGCAAGCAAGTGCTTTAAAAAAAAACAAAAAAAACTGGAAGCTCGTAAATGTGATTTGAGTTTGCAATGCTGGTGCTGATTAATAGAACCACAAGATGTAAGAAACAAGATGTTTCCTGATGTCGCCTCCTACACGACTCCCGTGACGCACTTCAGCGAACCGGACCAACGTTTTCACGTCAACATCTAGGAGCTTGTCCAGATCCACAAAAGCCCACAGTGAGGAGTTTCCCAGAATCCTCTCCGAGCCACAGAACCAGCTTTGTGAGCCATCCTCGCTGGCCCAGAGACCCCCATCCCCCCATCCGCCCGGTTTCACACTGCCCCTCTGTCTGCTCGCTCTACTGATATATGAGCCGAGCTTTTTCCAAACTTGCTCGTAAAGGCACCAAAGAAGCTGCAGCTTGGGCTGAATGCGAGTCACGCAGCTTTAAACACAGTACAGCTGTTTGATCCTCGCTGCCAATCGCGTGACATGTCAGAGCGGCTTTCTGCCAGCGGATACCTTTGAAGAGTCTCCTCAAAAGCGTGGGACTCTCTGATGAGGCCGTGAGGAGACTGGGAAATCGCGGGGGGACTGGTGGAATGGCCAGGAACGAATTTGAGGCGAGGGATGAGGAAATGTACTCAGTAAAATCAATGCGTAATCTGAATGATGATCCTGACTGATTCATTCGTGCTCATGGACTTTGGGTCGAAGCCAGACAGCAGCAGATCCATGTTTTACCAATGAATTTTGTGTTAATAGGTGTAGGACAGAAAACTCGTTTATCACAGATCTACTGAAAATCATTAGCGTGGAAATGACATTTTACCTCGTAAAACCAGCTTGACGGCGACACACGCATGATTCTGATCAATCCTGTTTCTCACCATAGCCAATAAAACGCAGTCTGGTCTCGTATCTGCCCCATTCCTGATTGTACTCCTCCGTTCTCGGTTTATTAGTGCTTGTCTGTTTAAATCCTCCTGAGGCTGTGCCTCGTTGCAAAGTCTTGCCAAAGTTTTTGTCCATTACAGAGCCAATAAAACTAAAAAAAAAACTACATTTTATGCCTCATTCTTGCCTCAATTCACTTTACACAAAGAAGTTTGACGTACAGTGTATAATCAGCTGCGCTGTGAGGTTTGTTTAGGTTTTTTTTTTTAAGTTAAAGCATATGAAAAAGCATTTGGAAATTGTAAACTATTCCAATTAGAGGAGAGGTTAAACCCAAAATCCATCCCACTAGCTACGCCACCTGAAGGGAATCTGATAAACACTGTCGATTAGTCAGCGTACTACTCAAACTTAGCTGATGTGACAGTAAGCAAATCATTCCTGGTTTGCATAAATTTCCATTTTTAAACTTTGCATAATGCAAACCAGACCCTACTGTCTTTCATTCATAATTATGAGGAAGCCATGGCCTAAAGTTTAGAAAAGCAGCTTTGGGACCAAAAAGTCACCGGTTTGATTCCCTGGACCAGCAGGAACAGCTAAAGCGCCCTTGATATGACAATGATCCCAAACACACCGCCCAGGCAACGAAGGAGTGGCTTCGTAAGAAGCATTTCAAGGTCCTGGAGTGGCCTAGCCAGTCTCCAGATCTCAACCCCA
>JAODIB010000001.1:428697-444617 GCA_027575605.1 Sciades troschelii | reverse complement strand
CCCTCGCCGGCCACGGGGCTCGAACCCGGACCTTCTTGCTGTGAGGCGACAGCGCTAACCACTACACCACCGTGCTGTGGATTCATATAAATCAGATTTATTCATATTCTTCTGCTGCCTGGACTGGTCCTGGAACACTTTACTCTCCATCTCAGATCTTAATAAAAAAAAAATTTTTTCCCCCCCTCCCTTCTCTCTTTAGATTAATGAAATATCCTGAGAATAAAGTGCCACTGTTTGAGCTTTTATAACCGTGCAGTGTCTGAGTTTAGGGGAATGAAAGGATCCAAGGCGGAAGTCCTTCACCGTGAACCAAAGGCGAGAAAACTGGGTTTATCTGAGACACAGCTTCAAGGCGTTTGGAGCAGAATAGAATCTGCATTGATGGGAATCAGCACTAAACATTTAAATAGAACTGCCATATAGTAATGGGTTAAATATTGTAAAGAAAACTTTTTTTTTTTTTTAAATCTTTGAGGATGAGTGATCATGATACATTTCAAGCTGTGTGTGTGTGTGTGTGTCAGGGCTGAGTTTCCACCCGAAGCGGCCGTGGATTCTCGCCAGTCTGCACAACGGCGTCATCCAGCTGTGGGATTATCGCATGTGCACTCTCATCGATAAGTTCGACGAACATGACGGTTAGACACGTCTGACCTTTTATATCTCACTACTGTGTGTGTGTTTATAGTCTAATGAGTGTGTGTGTGATGGACAGGCCCAGTGAGAGGGATCGACTTCCACAAACAGCAGCCTCTGTTTGTCTCGGGTGGAGACGATTACAAAATCAAGGTCTGACCTCAGCATCCTGATTCTGCTGCAGTGTAACGGTCAGGATTCATCAAACAGAGAGAGTAAATCTGTGTGTGTGTGTGTGTAGGTGTGGAACTATAAGCTCCGTCGCTGTCTCTTCACTCTGCTTGGACATCTGGACTACATCCGCACCACCTTCTTCCACCATGTGAGTCCACACGCAAAGATTACCAGACTGATGGATGATTAGATGGACAACTAGACAGAGAGATAAATGGATGAACAGATGGATCAGTAGATGGACGTGTGTGTGTCTGTCTCTCTCTCTCTCTGTGGACAGGAGTACCCGTGGATCCTGAGTGCTTCAGACGATCAGACAATCCGTCTGTGGAACTGGCAGTCCAGGACCTGTGTCTGGTGTGTGTTTATGTATACAGACACAGCAGCAGGTTAATAGAGTCAGGATTTAATACTGAAAGCTGCTCTCTCTCCCTCCCTCAGTGTCCTGACGGGTCATAACCACTATGTGATGTGTGCTCAGTTCCACCCGTCGGAGGACCTGGTGGTGTCGGCCAGTCTGGATCAGACCGTGCGGGTGTGGGATATCTCTGGTGAGGAGGAGTGGGAACGCTGCTGAGGGGGGGATGGGGTGGAGGGATGTAGAGGAGGAGAAAGGGAGTAGATGAATGTAAAGGTGAGATCTCTGTGGGCTCTGTTCTGAAACACCTCTCTCTCTCTCTCTCACACACACACACACACACACACACAGTACAGGGTAGCACCGGTTTGCTGTGGATCACTGTACAGAGTCGGGTCCTTTTATTCACAAAACACACATCATATGTGCCAGGGCGGTCTGCACCGTCTGTAAATAGACGTCTGTCAAAAAAGTAGGGCCCGATTCCACCAGCGGCGGTCACGCCACACCACACGTTCAGGAGAAAAAGAACCCATTAGTGTTCACATAATTTTGACCCTGTAAAGCCTTTAAACATATGAGCTAATTTAATCCCGAGCAGTGACGGTTTGGTCCGATATATAATGTAGATTAGATTTAATCTGATCAGGTGGAGATGACATGAGTTTAGCAGCATCAGTGTGTGTGTGTGTGTGTCAGTCTGAGAGGTGTTTCTGTCTCTGTGCATGTTTATAACTTTCATTCATCTGTTCATCATTAATCCTTCTGTTTTAACCCGGTCTCAACCTGGCTGCCCCGCACACACAGCTTGTCCTGTTCCTCTGCAGACCTTTAGCTGTGTACGTGCTGTTTAAACACAGCAGGAAGTGGATTTCGATTACTCAGTAACACCTACTGCGCTAATAAATAAAAATAATAGAGATTAATGATGCGTAATGTGTAATAACATGAATATTAATGAATGTTGCATTTGTTACATGTTCAGCCGTGAGCCACGCGTTTGTCACTAATCGCTCTAAACGCATGACCACGCCTACCCGCGTGTCCTCTAATGCATGTGCACACTAATGCTCACTCTGTTCACCTGTCCTGCCCCACCAGAGCACAGTTTACATCTCTTCCCCACCCTCCATCCATCCATCCATCCATCCATCCCCTCCCCCATCTCAGTGCTGTCCCACTCCCCTGACGGAAACATCCGGCCCTGCACATCACTTCCTCCTGCAGCTCCACACACGCCAGCCACTGGATTACTTCCATACGTTTATCACTAATCAGTGAACTAGAACATCCTGAACACTCATTCACTAGTACTGTGTGTGCTGAGTCTCTGTTCCAAACACCAAAGCTCATCACTATTTCAGCGTTAGCTGTTGTCAGGCTCTGTCCCATTCCACACTCATCACTAGATAGTGTACTAGACCATCAGACATTTTAAAGCCCTGTCCCAAACACTTAAATCCATCACTCGTAAGTGTGCGAGAGCATCAGGTTTATCTAATTAAGGCTCTGTCCCAAAAAGCTCATCACTAATTAGTGTTCTTATAACATTTCATTCAAACGTTAGCATGGTTCATGCACCAGAACGACGACGACTTCTTCACGGCTCTGTCCGAAACGCTCTAATTAATCGTCCACTTTACGGTTCTGTTCTGATCCAAACCCCGGAGTTTATCACTAGTTAGTGTACGGATTAGAACCGCACTGCACTTGAAGCTCTGACTCGCTACTAAGAACATTAGGGGGTTTTTAGGGCTGTGTTCCAAATCCCACAGGTTCAGTGTCGGTTGTAATAAGGGCACTAATTAACCCTGTGTTTGGGACACAGCCTCCTCTCTCTTGCACACTCGCTCTGTGATTGATTTGCCGTGTCCCCACCTCCACTCCTTTGATGATTTTCTCCACATTAGCCAATCACAGCGTACCGAGTCTTCACCTCATTTCGTCACTCCTTTTCTGTCATGAATCTGAGGAACCGTGATGCCATGTCGGCACTCACTAACGACCGGAATCAAAACTCAAGAGATGGGAAATTAAAAGAATCAAAATGATGATCGTTGTTGTTATTATTTTTTAGTTTGCATCCCAAGATGTTGTGGAGTGGTTGATGTCAGAAGTGGGTTGAGAATCTGTGTGTGTGTGTTTATAGTGGTCAGTTATAACATTGCTCCTCTCTTTACTGTGTGTGTGTGTTCCGTGTAATCGGGTACCCCGTGTGTGTCGGACTGTAAATGTTGGTTCCAGGTTTGAGGAAGAAGAACCTGTCTCCAGGCGCTGTGGAAACAGAAGTGCGTGGCATCACTGGGGTGGATCTGTTCGGAGCGTCGGACGCTGTGGTTAAACACGTGCTGGAGGTCAGACCCGTTACATCATCATTCCGTTATTGGTGCTGCGTTCTAACTCGACTGAGCTGAAACAGAAGTACCCTTACTGTAGAGTTCCTGTTCAGACCCCCTTCTGATCAGTGTCCTGTATCTGATGAAATAAATGGACCCCGCGTTCCCCCTGTATCAGTAATGGTTTGGTCTGGTTTCTCTCTTTTGTGATTTTCCTTCATGACCTTTTTAGCTGTACTTGTGAAAGTGGGAGGAGTTTCTCTGGCGAGGGAGGGGTGGTGACGCTCCTCCTCCTCCCCCCCCATGACACAATGGTTCTTGTGCAGCAAATGACAAATTGTCTCCTGTAAATGATCCCTTTTTTGTGAATGAATGATGATGAATTTTGCCCTTTGCCCTCAGGGTCATGATCGAGGGGTGAACTGGGCAGCATTCCATCCCAGCATGCCACTGATTGTGAGTGGAGCTGATGACCGTCAGGTGAAGATCTGGAGGATGAACGGTAAGAGTGTGTGTGACATACAGAACTTATTTGTTTGTGTCCTGTGTAGACCTCCTCCTCCTCCTTCTGATTGGAGCACAGCCGAATGATTTGATGCGTGTATGGGCGTGTCACTGTTTTGTTTAGAATCGAAGGCGTGGGAACTGGACACCTGTAGGGGGCACTACAACAACGTGTCCTGCGCCGTCTTCCACCCGCGCCAGGAGCTCATCCTGTCCAACTCCGAGGATAAGAGCATCCGAGTGTGGGACATGTCCAAGAGGACCGGCGTCCAAACCTTCCGCAGGGATCACGACCGCTTCTGGGTGCTCGGAGCTCATCCCAACCTCAACCTGTTCGCTGCTGGTGTGTGTTTCTCTCTCACGCGTCCCACTCTGATTGGTTCATGAGTGAGCATTAGTGCTATTAAGGTGTGTGTGTGTGAGATCAGGTCACGACAGCGGGATGCTGGTGTTTAAGTTGGAGCGTGAGCGTCCTGCCTACGCCGTGTACGGGAACATGCTGTACTACGTCAAGGACCGTTTCCTGCGTCAGCTCGACTTCAACAGCAGCAAAGACACAGCTGTCATGCAGCTACGCAGGTGTGTGTGTGCAGAAATGTAGCCTTTCAAAAAAATTTATTTTTACCATCAAAGAACTGACCAACATCTCTACACCTTCATCCTCATTAACAACAAAAAAACCCCAGGAACATAAATATTCATGATTATGCAAATGAGCACACACACTGACCTGACCTGATATCTCTATTAGGCTTGACATGATTAGCTGTTACCATGACAACTGTAAGACGTAAGCTACGTTCTCTAGCTGACCGTGCAGTTCTGTAGCTTTCTGATCACATCCTGAGATTTATGTGAAACTCCGCCTCCAAATCTCCATCCCAAAAAAAAAAAAAAAATTTTCATTTTTTTTTTTTTATTTTGGGTTCTGTTTTCGCAGCGGCTCCAAGTTCCCCGTCTTCAGCATGTCGTACAATCCTGCGGAGAACGCCGTGCTGCTGTGTACGGTAAGAGTCTGTCTCGGACAGGAAGTGTATGTGTGTTATCATTCTGAACCGTCTTATGTCTCACACACGCTCGTGTGTTTCAGAGAGCCACTAATCTGGAGAACAGCACGTATGATCTGTACTCCATCCCTCGAGAGAGCGACTCGCAGAACCCTGATGGTGAGCACCGTGCACTCTCTCTCTCTCACACACACACCATTATACACTGACTGCAGTTCCACTCAGGTTTTAAGTGGTGTGTGTGTGTGTGTGTGTAGCTCCAGAAGGAAAGCGCTCCTCAGGCCTTACAGCAGTGTGGGTGGCCCGGAATCGCTTCACTGTGTTGGACCGCATGCACTCGGTGAGATCACGTCGCACGCTTCCTGCTCCCGGCGCACACGCTTCCTGTTAACGTGCGTGCATGTTTAATTTGTCCACAGCTGCTGATCAAGAACCTGAAGAACGAGATTGTGAAGAAGGTGCAGGTGCCGAGCTGCGAGGAGATCTTCTACGCAGGAACGGGTTCTCTGCTGCTGAGGGACGCGGACGGAGTCACGCTGTTCGACGTGCAGCAGAAGCGCTCACTCGCTACCGTCAAAATCGCCAAAGTCAAATACGTAGTGTGGAGCGCAGACACCAGCCATGTCGCCCTGCTGGCCAAACACGGTACTGCACCGATAGAACGGCTACGTTATAACGTTTTAAAAATAACTCATGACACCTGCTGGCTAAACACGGTACTACACTTGTTTATTTTTATAATCAAACTCTCCTGTCTTTACAGCCATTATGATCTGCAACAGGAAGTTGGAGAGTCTGTGTAACATCCACGAGAACATCCGTGTGAAGAGCGGCGCATGGGATGAGAGCGGCGTGTTTATTTACACCACCTCCAACCACATCAAATACGCCCTCACTTCAGGGTAACGCCCACATCTGAGCCTCTCTCACCTGATACGTTTATGACGATGTAGTGTGGAATAAATGTGACCCTGCTGGTCACACACGGTACTGCACCTCTATTAATGCTGTACAATAGTACTCCTACTCCGATTTCAGTGCTGTGTGTGTCTCCAAAGTGATCATGGTATAATCCGCACCCTGGACCTGCCCATCTACGTGACCCGTGTGAGGGGGAACAGTGTGTACTGTCTGGACCGGGAGTGCAGGCCTCGCGTCCTCAACATCGACCCGACTGAGTACCGCTTCAAACTCGCCCTCGTTAACCGCAAATACGACGAGGTCGGTCTGTATACGGCGAAGAGACTGCGTGCTGATTTTATGAATGATGAATCTTTATCTATGCTGACGTGTTACCCATAATTCCTCAGGTGCTGCACATGGTGCGTAACGCTAAGCTGGTGGGCCAGTCCATCATTGCGTACCTGCAGAAGAAGGGCTACCCGGAGGTGGCGCTGCACTTCGTCAAGGATGAGAAAACCCGCTTCAGTCTGGCGCTGGAGTGCGGGAACATCGAGGTGAGGAGGGCGTCGCCGTCGGCCGTGTGAGGTCACTGTGAACACGTTCGCTGATTGTTCCTTCCTTCCTCGTGCTGCAGGTGGCGCTAGAAGCGGCGAAGGCTCTGGATGAGCGGAGCTGTTGGGAGCGTCTGGGCGAGGCGGCTCTGCTACAGGGGCATCACCAGGTGGTGGAGATGTGCTACCAGAGAACCAAGAACTTCGACAAGCTCACCTTCCTCTACCTGATCACCGGGAACCTGGTCAAGCTCCGCAAGATGATGAAGATCGGTGAGTGTGTCGAGGAAACCTGGGAAGGGCATGAGAGCACGTGAGGAGTGTGTGCTGTATGTCTAACTGTGTGTGTGTGTGTGTAGCTGAGATCAGGAAGGATATGAGTGGACATTATCAGGGTGCTCTGTATCTGGGGGACGTCAGTGAGAGAGTGCGCATCCTCAAGAACTGCGGACAGAGTAAGTGTGTGTGTATACATTCATTTACTCAGGTGTACTTTTGTGTCTCTCACTATAACTCCTAGTGTGTGTGTGCAGAGTCTCTGGCCTACCTGACTGCAGCAACACACGGCATGGACGAGGAGGCTGAGGCTCTCAAAGAGACCTTTGACCTCGAGAAGGAGATGGTAAACGTTACCATGTTTGAATAGAACCCTGATGTGATTTTCTTCTCGGTGTGCTTCTTTAGACTAAAGGCGTGTGTGTGTGTGTGTGTGTAGATCCCCGAGGTCGACCCGAATGCTGAGCTCCTGCAGCCTCCTCCTCCCATCAACCCTCTGGACACAAACTGGCCCCTCCTCACCGTCTCTAAGGGCTTCTTCGAGGGAGCCATCGCTGCAAAAGGTCAGCCCAGGTCACTTCTTCTGTGGTTCTTGTTGTTTCCTGTGTGTTCCGTTAGCGATGTGCTAAAGCTAGTGCACGCTCCTGTTGCAGGAAGAGCAGGTCAGATGGCAGCCGATCTGGACATGGACGCTCCCGGAGGAGAAGGATGGGGTGAAGATGCAGAGCTCCACCTGGATGAAGGTCAGTGTGTCTCTCTGTCTCTCTGTTTGGACGTGTTGTGATGTTGGTATTTATTTTGTCCTCGTCGTTGTGCAGATGGGTTTATGGACGCTCAGGAGGGTCTTGGTGAGGAAGGAGCTCTGGGGAAGGAGGAAGGAGGAGGATGGGAGGTGGAGGAGGATCTGGACCTTCCACCTGAACTGGTCAACACACACACACTAGCTGATCACTTGCAAATTTATTTGAAGTGGCCCTTTTTTAATTGTTTCTGTTTGGACCAATAGGATGTGCCAGCTGGTGCTGGAGGTGGCGCTGAAGGAGAAGGCTTCTTTGTCCCACCCACTAAAGGTATTAGCCCCACCCAGATGTGGTGTAACAACTCTCAGTTGCCGGTCGATCACATCCTCGCCGGATCCTTTGAGACCGCCATGAGGGTAAAGACTTTATTTAATGTAAATGTTTTATTATTATTATTATGGCACCTTTTCCAAACCATCAGTGAGCGAATCTCTCTCTCTGACCCCGTCCCCTGCAGCTGCTGCACGATCAGGTGGGTGTGGTCCAGTTCGAGCTGTTGAAGCCCCTCTTCCTGCAGGCGTTCTCGCGGGGACGCGTGTCCTACGTGGGGCTCCCGTCTCTGCCCTGTCTCTTCTCTCACCCCCTGAGGGACGGGGGCACGACCGAGGGCAGGAGGCAGAGAGACGGGCAGAAGGGTGGCGTCCCGGCAGTCGGGCTGCACCTGCGTGACCTCATCGCCCGCCTGCAGCAGTGCTACCAGATGACCACCGCGGGGCGCTTCGACGAGGCTGTCGACAAGTTCAGGAGCATCCTGCTGTCCGTCCCCCTGCTGGTGCTCGATAACAAACAGGAGATCGCCGAGGTAACGCCCCATCCCATCATTTCTTACTTAAAGTCCTGTGTGCAGCCCTGTCTCACTCTCGTGTGTGTGTGTGTGTGTGTGTGTGTTTCTCTCAGGCCCAGCAGTTGATCACCATCTGTAAGGAGTACATTGTGGGTCTCACCATGGAGACGGAGAGGAAGAAGCTTCCGAAAGACACACTGGAGCAACAGAAGAGGCAGTGTGAGGTACTGATGATGTCATACCTATTGGATGGTTAAGCCCCACCCACTCCTCCTGTTTCTCCTCAGTGTGTGTGTGTGTGTGTGTGTGTGTGTGTGTGTGTAGATGGCCGCGTACTTCACACACTGTAACCTGCAGCCGGTCCACATGGTGTTGGTGTTGCGCACGGCACTCAACCTCTTCTTCAAACTGAAGAACTTCAAGACGGCCGCAGGGTTCGCACGCCGCCTGCTCGAGCTCGGACCCAAACCCGAAGTGGCGCAGCAGGTGAGGCCTGGTTACCATGACAACCACATCCCGCACCCTGTTTAGCGCGAGCAGTAGATGGTGTGTTCAGTGGTAGCGTGAGCTTCACGATGATCTGTGTGAATTGGGACGCAGCCTGAAGTGACCCGGTTCTGTTACAGACACGCAAGATCCTGGCAGCGTGTGAGAAGAACCTGACCGACGCCCACCAGCTCAACTACGACCCCCACAACCCCTTCGACCTGTGCGCTGCCTCATTCACCCCGCTGTACCGAGGACGCCCCGTGGAGAAGTGCCCTCTGTCCGGCGCCTGCTACTGCCCCAACTACAAAGGGCAGGTGTGCAGGGTCACACAGGTCAGTGTGTCTGTCTGTCTCTCTCTCGCACGCACGCACGCGAAGTGGACGGTATTAAAGTGAAAGTGTCTGACGCCCTTTTGGACACTTTTTTTTTTTTTCTTTCAGCGCTCACTGCATTCCATTAGTTTTGTACCTGGACTCTGCACAAAGTTAAATCTAATTTGTTCTTAATTTCAGTCTTTACTTTTTCCCCTTTATTTCTTTTTAGATTTGTTACTTTTGTTTTTCTTTAACTTTCATTTTTTATTGAAAGCTGCTTTATTTTTTAGATACAATTTAACGTCTCTTTGAGTCTGATGTTGAAGAAGGCGGGTTTATTCCAAGACATGAGTTTTGATTGGGTGTTATAATAGCATCTGCAGTGATGTCACTTCCTGTGTTCGTCTCTCCGCAGGTGACTGAGATCGGTAAGGATGTGATCGGGTTGCGTGTGAGTCCACTGCAGTTCCGCTGAATGAATGAATGGATGGGCACACACACACACACACACACACACACACACATCTATAGGTAAAGGATTATAACTAACTCTGCATTGATAATGAAATCTTACAGAATAACTATCTAAAGGCTGTGAGCTTCGTGCTGTGGTGTGCATCTTGTCTTCTGCTTGTGTAACGTCTTTCACACCTGTATTTAACCTGAAAAACTGAAATAAAAGTCCTCCAAGCTGAACGCTGTTGTTTCCTGTCCGCGCTCCTCTGAGTGACTCGGTTTCTTCACACCACACCTGCCTTTACTCGTTTATCTCTTATAAAAATGTATTTTAAATCAAACGCGGCCCACAGTAACATTCTGTTCATTCAGAAAGTAAAGATTTCACTGCTGTGACCATTTCCAGTTACACAAAAAATAAGAACAAGTCATAACACAACTTTTTAAAGCGTTGAGTCGTTTGCGTGTCGAAAGAGTCGACTCTTCTGAGCCAAATAACCTGACTCGCTGAAAAGATCCGGGTTCTGATCAGCTGCAGTTCTCGAGAGTACAGGAGCAGCAACACACACACACATACATGATGGTTTAGAGGGATATATTTTCATATTTTTCATTTCATATATAGTCAGTGAGTTAGAAACAACGTGCATCACATGACTCCATTAACAATAAACACACAATATTTTAAAAATCTCTCTCTCATGTACACACAACTGTCTCTGCTTGTCCTCTAAAAGTTTCCAGTGGTGTAGATGAGGATTTGACTGACGGTGAAGGTTCTAGTCGCATGATTGTAGTTCTAGAAATTTCTAGATCAAAGTGAGGGGAATTAATTTCTAGAATTATTTGACATCTGCTTCTAGAGTCCTCAGATAGCACAGTTCTAGAATTCAGAGGGCAGGACTCTTGATTCTATTACTGATCCTTTGCATCAAAGTTTGAGAATTCAAGTTACAACTGGACCCTTCTAGAGTTTTCAGTGAAAGAGGTTCTAAGCTCGAGCATCCTCAGCACCGTTCTAGAATTCTCCAATCCTCAGTGTAAAAGTTCGACTGTTCAGATTGCAGTTACAGAGTTCTAAAGTCTCCCCGAGAGCATGGTTCTAAAATTTAGATCAGTCGTAACCTTTTACACACCATCAGTAGAATCTGTGCTGAATCTGAATCGAGTATCCTCCAGTTCTGTAATTCTACAATCTTCAGTGCAAAAGTTCTAGAGTGCAGATCAATTATGGAGTTTGAGGGTTTGCAGGAAGTTCTAGAACCTTTATTAAGTCTAAGGAATTTTAGTTCTTGAGACATTGGAAACATGGAGGTTCTAGAATCCAAGTGTGTGATTGAGATGAGAAGATTCCTGTGTTGTGTGTGGGGTTCCATTACTAGTTGAATTTGTGCAGAAGATATGATCAAATTGTTAGTATGGTTCTAGAATCATCATTACAGACACACAGTGATTAGTACCAAGGGAACTTGAGTAAGAGCGTGAAGGAGGGAGCACTACAGAGAGGATTGGAACACAGCCCGGTTGTCTGTGGTTCTGTCGCAGTCCTTCTGTGAGCTGGCGATCATGCGGCTCACGTCGATGCGGTTCTCCATGAAGATCTGCTTCGCACACTGGATGGTGGACTCGGGCAGAGAGCGGCTGCGTCCCAGAATCCACGCAAAGTCCACGTGGAAGATCCTGAAAACGTCTGTGCAGGAATACACCACGGCCGAGCTGACGTAATCCGTGGAGATGATCCAGTACGGAGTGTAGGGAAGAACTGCAACACACACACGTTCTCACATTCATTACAAAGGTTTTAGCTTCTCCAAATGTTTGATTGAGACGGGAATGTGTGCGTTTTACTGTAGGAGAAGCTGATGCCCAGTTTAGCCGGGTTCTTCTGGTCTTCAACAACAGCTGTTCCTTCAATCCGTCTCACTTCGCCGTTCCTACATCAGTAAAATGTGACTCCATTTTAAATATATATACTGTAAAGTCAGATTTTTTTAATCCATTTTTGAAGGAAACCCCTTACACACCCACACACGCATACTTACAGGATCTCGGAGCTCTGTATGAGAGCCGACCCGTCAGAAACCAGCGTGAAGTTCGTCTCGATGCATTTCCCTTTCTCAAACTGTGCTGGGAGCTTCGCCACCTCGAACCAGCGTCCCATAAACTACACACACACACACACACACACAGATTGAGGTGTGTTCGAAGAGGGGCAGTCAGCAGTAGTGAAGGTGTGAACGTGAACTCGGTACCCGTCTGAGGTTGAAGCCACGCTGAGTGCTCGGTTCGGGACACGCCCCCCAGTGAGGCACCTGAGCGTTGACGATGGCCAACGAAGCAACCAATGAGAGCGCAAAACACACCTGTATGTCCATCACACCTGTAACACACCTGCCCTCAGAGAGAACACACTGAACCCCCAGCGCTGACGTTTAAAGGGACACATTTATCCATTTAAAATGCATTTCTGTCCACTGTTATTACGTCACTCCAATAAAAGACAAGTGGAATCTTATTTTCGTCAAAATTTAGTTGAAGATAGTCAAATTTCTCTCAATAATATATATTTGATTTGAAAAAAATCTCAATAACAATTAGGAATATTCTAGATCTCTTACTGAGATTTCATTTTAGCAGCATAATAATAATAATAGCTTTAGATAAAAAAAACATAACTTTGAATAACACAAATGTAAACCTAAGTGAATAATTCTGTACTTTATAACTGATTCACTTCAATACATTTTTACATTTCATTAGAAAACAGTTTATTTACATAAAAATATTGTAATGTTGGTGATTACCTGCAGCTGCTCTGGAGAAGTCTCTCTCTCTCTCTCTCTCTCTCTCTCTCTCTCAGGACTGTGAGAGGAAACGACCCCTCCCTCAGTCCCGCCCCTCGAGACAATCCCGTGATGAACAGGATGTTTTTCCGCGCTTTATTAACAACACGGTGCAGAAAATTACGCAGATTAAAGTCAGGAGGTTACGACACACGTGAGCACAAATCTCACAGAGTTTTTCACTTGAAAACTAAAACACGAACCTTATATTTTTATCCTTTTGTCAACAGCTTTGTAATAATATGTTCAGATTTAATAATGAATTTAATGAATCTTTTCTTAAAATTTCAATAATTTTGAAAGAACGTTGAGTCCTCAGCAGAAAACGGCGCAGGACACGTTCACACTCGCAACTATTTTAAATTTAAAATCAATCCAGATTTTACGAATATGTAATTTAAAGACACCACAAAATCAACATGCTCCACCCCTTTTCTGTGTATATTTGAATATTGCGGTGAGATCAAAGCAAGCTAGCTAAATCAGCAAAACACAATAAACAGCAAAAAATCAAATCAACCCACCTGTCGACACCTCTTCAGTTTCCCGAACCCCTGAAGTGTTACACTGGTGGTTGCCGAAACCTGGGATTCTGAAGCTGAAGAGCAGTCATGCCCTTGCTAACATCCACCAGATGCAACACCAATCATCATACACACGGAGGCCCAGCAGGAGAATCTGTAGGTGCTCTGGGGTCTGATCCAGGCAGTAGATACCCCAACCACAGCGTCCACGGCAGCCACAAGCTCACCACACCTCACCGAGATGGGGCCACAGGATGACCCCAAACCCTTCATCGACCTGTTCGAGTGAGCTGTGGAGGTGTGGGGTTGGCTGCAGTGGGTGATTTGTCTACTCCTATTCCTGTTGGGGAGCCCCAGCTAGCTGGTGTGCTGGAGTACCCGGACCTGAGACAGGCCATTCTGCAGCAGGTCGGTCACACCCCAGAACAACGCTGTCAGCAGTTCTGCGTGCTGACGGATGAGTTCGGCCACCTACATTCGCACAGCAGCTACGGGACACCTGCCTTGACGCAATGGTACTGCAGCAGTTAATCATCCAGCTACTGGAAGGAACAGTGGAGTATGTCTAGTGTCACTGCCCGGCATTGCTGGATGTGGCGATCCAACTGGCCAAGGACCATTTGGTGGCATTTCCTGTGGCAAGTGGGTACACCACCCTTTCTCTCTGTTTCATCCTTTCCTCAAAGCCTATTCCCGTTCTGCATCTGTTCCCTCTTCCTTGCACATTGATGACTCTAGGGCTGCAAGTGTGGGAGTAAGATCTGGGCTGGTGTTCTAGTTCTGCGAGGAGCCTGGGCACATCAAGGCTCAATACCACATGATGGATGTGGGGTCATTGGGCCAGGTCCCTGATACAGCACAGGCCACCCCCAAATAACCTGAGATGCACTACATACCTGTAAATATCCAAGGGGCTATCTATCATGTTTTGGAGGATTTGGGGTGCAATCAAACCTCAATTCACCAGTGCCTGGTTCTAGGTGAGGCACTGGGTACAGCATGATGGGTGAAGATAAGGTTGGGGTTGTGCATGGGAATTCCCCTTGTGTCCATCATGATTCAAGTTCAGGGGAAAAAGCATAGTGTCGAGTCTCGCCTCAACCATGCGCTGATTCTGGGTGCAAATCATCCGGGGTTTCAAACATTAGTATAGAGCATATTTGCAGATGGGTCGTACTGTAGCAACACATGAGGGAAAGCTAGCATTGGCTGGGGAGGCGGTCCCAGGGCCTTTGATGTAAGTTCCACTTCAGGGCTTTCACAGGGATTCCCATCGGGGAGTTCCCTCTGGACCAGACACATGAAAAGACAATGAGGCATGCTTTTGACCAAGTAAGAGTAATCAATGCTCAAAAGATCTAGTCTAATGTCATGCTCTCCTACTTTTCGATAATTCAAGATATGTAATACTGAGTGACAAGATATTCGGACTAAGGAGGAGAAAACCCAACTGCTGGTCCCAAAGAGCCGTAGCGAACCTTTGTTCCATGTGGCTCATCATAATCCCATGACTGGGGCAAGAGAAGCCACGGAATCAACTCCTGGCCCATTTCTATTGGCAAGGCATTTGCAAACTCTATGAGTTACTGGGGTTAAATAAATTCATACCAGTATGTACCATCTGCAAATGGACAGGCCGGGTGAACAATTCAATCAGACACTTAAGATCATGATATGTAATTTCCTGCAATGACGATGCTAAAGACAGAGACAGGAGCACACTTAGTTTTGTCCAATTACGCTCCAAATCTGAGATCCGAGACTTCAATCAGAGGATACAATTTCTTACAGTTATTAAAGGTTCTGACTGCAGAGTTGAATTCTGGGTAAAATCTTCTATTTCTGTTGCTGTTGGAGTTTCAAGATGTTTCACTGCTGCACACACACCGTGTATCCTGTGTGTGAATGTTTTGCCGAGATAAAAAGCGTCCCATGTTTTACGATTCCAGAGATTGCGGAAGGAAGTGAGCAACAATATCACGTGACCACCGTGGGGCGTGTTTGACCTACTTTTAATCAAAACAAGTCAGCGTGGGCAAACATGGCAGACTCGGCTCTCCCGCCAGCTAAAAGCCAGCGGAAAAGAAAAAAGGAAATATGAAACTGAATCAGCTAGAAAGTGCGCCAGAAAAGCGATGGAAACCAAAATGTTGTCGTGAAGGGACAGATCGAGCGCTGAAATCGACTGACCGATGAAACAGGCATGAAATCTGACAAAGAATTTGCAGCGCTTGTCTTGGATTTGTGAGTCTGAGTATGGAGTTATACGCCTAATGGTCTGATCTTACAGAGAAAGAAACGAGAACACAAAAGCAGGAACAGAGAAAATATCTATTTATTCGTCTTTTGTTTCATGGATCTATTCGCAAATGTCAACCACAAATTATATCCCTGCCACTCAAAACTCTCCGCGGTCGATGCAGAGTCACGATGTTCTCCGCATGTCGCTATCTTGGTGTGATGCAGTTCCATAGTTATGCTAATTAGTTAAAGGCCCTCGCATTCAGCTGTTTCCTGTTTCTGTAGGGCTGCACTGTTTACCTCAAGAGGGAGGAAAACGATCCCATAACGGTGAAAAGCGACCCTCAGGACATCAGAACGATCACATCTTGTACGCATGATATTATTCTTGCAGAACAGAGGAAAACGCCATACACAATAAAAACATTTTAAAATTTCAGATGACTTTGCAGTCAGCATCTTTAAAAAAATCAAAAAACAGAGGGAGTATAGCGTCTAGTCTGCCTAATCCATTGTCATAGTTGTGCTTGGTGCTAATGTTGCTGATAAAGCAGAGACATATACAGTGACGATAATGTCGTAGCTCTATGGTGGCTCTCTGGCCCGTGGAAAAGCAAACCTTTTCTTAGAAGGTTCATAAGCTGAACCAACTCTGAACTGGCACCAGCACAGAGTTTATTTTGGTGGAAAGGAGGCGCACAAGGATTCCAAGTCGAATGCT